>JAOUQZ010053635.1:11833-22403 GCA_028564935.1 Neosilurus hyrtlii
ATTTACTAATTGTTTTTTTCTTGCACAGATTGCAAATGTGACACTCGTGAATTTTTCAGTTTATACTCTTGAAGACATATAGTTGACATATAGAAGACATATATTTGACAAATATCAAAGCATTATACATTTGCCCCAAACTTATAATCCAAATTCCCCCCAAAATTATATGTAAATAAAATCAGAATGCAATGATTGCAGATCTCATAAACCCATATTTTATTCACAGTAGAATATAGAAACATAGCAAATGCTGAAAGTGAGATATTTTATATTCACGGAAAGTAATTAACTCATTATGAATTTGATGGCAGCAACACGTCTTTAAAAAGTTGGGGGCAACAAAAGCCTGGAAAAGTAAGTGGTACTAAAAAGAAACAGCTGGAGGAAGATTTTGCAACTAATTTATTTAACTGGCAATAATTCAGTAACATGCCATCTTAGAGAGGCAATCTGCAGTAAACTGTATATACAAATTAATCAACAATTACAAAATAATGTTCCTTAACATCATCAAAATTCAGAGAATCTGGAGAAATTTCTCTGTGCAAGGGACAACGCTCTCACCCATTCACTCATTTGCTGAACCGTTTAATTCTGTTAGGGTTGCGGGGAGGCTGGAGTCTCAGCCGACACTGGGGGAAGGAAGGGTATACCCTGAACAGCTTGCCAGACCAAGTATTCATACCTACACCTAGGGGCAATTAGCAACAGCAAATTAGCCTAATGTGCATGTCTTTAGATTGTGGGAGAAAACTGGAGTAACCAGAGGAAACAAGCATTGGGAGACGATGCAAATTCTACACAGAAAGGTTCTTATTGAGTCTGGGACTCAAACCCAGGGTCTTCTTGCTGTGAGGCAGATGTGCTAACCACTACACCACCATGAAGGGACAAGACTGAAAATCAATATGAGATGTCAGTGATCTTTGGTCCCTGATGTGGCACTGCATTAAAATCTGGCAGGATTCTCTCATGTACATCAATGCATGGGCTCGGGAACACTCACAATAATAAATTCCTGTGAACACCGTTTGCTGTGCCATCCACAAATGCAGGTTAAAGCTTTATCATGTAAATAAGAAGCAATATATGAACATGATTCAGAAATGCTGCCGTCTTCTCTGGTCCAAAGCTCATTTAAAATAGACTGAGGCAAAGTGAAAATCTGTTCTGTTCTGATGAATCAAGAATTAGATTTTTTTTTTGAAAACATGGACACTGTTTCTTCCTTACTAAAGAGGAGAGAGAGACCATCCAGCTCATTGTCAACACTCAGTTCAAAAGTCAACATCTCTGATATTATAGGGATTCATTAGTGCCTATGGAATTGGCAGCTTGTATATATGGAAGGCACCATCAATGCAAAAAGTTATATACAGGTTTTAAAGCAATATATGATTTGATTTTTTCCCTTATTCCTTGTGCACAGATATTCCTCAAAATTCTCTTAATCTTTTGATGATATTTATGAGTTTTACATTAAGGAACATTAGTCTGAAATTGTTCTGCAATTTGTAGGTGCAGGTTTTTGTAGATTGGTGAACCTCTGCCCATCTTAACTTCTGAGAGACTTTAAAATGCACTTTTCATACCCAACCATGTTGTTGACCTTCATTCATTTATTCATTCATTCATTTTCTGAACCGCTTAATCCTAATTATGGTTGCGGGGAGGCTGGCGCCCATCTCAGCCAACTCTGGGCGAGGGCAGAGTACACCCTGGGCAGCTCTGTTATTGACCTCTTGCCATTCATCCAAATTAGTTAGTATTCCCAAATTAGCCCTGGGCTCGACGAAGGTGCTTCAGATTGGAATTTGTGTACAAAGCCAACACACACACACACACACACACACACACACACACACACACTTAAAGATTCACAATCTCACTCACACCTTTGGGCAATTTGTATGAGCCAATAATCCTAATGTGTGTGTCTTTGTTGGAGGAATCCAAAGTACCTAGAGGAAACCCATACAAGCAGGGTAAGAACATGCAATCTGTAATAAAATACTTTAGTAAAGGGGGCAAGGATCTCTGGAGAAGCAGTACCTTTCTGGATGACCCACACCATCTCAACATCCCAGACTGGCCTCTCCATATCCAATATTGTGCGAAGCGCAACTTATAGCCATATTCCATCAAGCAGTCACACCATCTAGCCTCTCGCACGGGGAAGACCATCCACAGTGGCTTTCAGCTCCGCCCCTAGTACTGCAGAATGCGGTGGTTCTAGGGAAAAAACTCCCAAAAAAGACAAGGTCAGTCCCTGCTTGGGTCAGGCCACTGACCATTTCTTCCTTTGCCTCCCTGACCAAGTTGTGGTGATTTTTGTAACCACGTGTTTCCACTCCAGAAATAAACCATGGAGCACGGAAGACCTGCTTGCCAAGCCACAAGGGGCCAGCATCCCTTTGCGGCAAAACCTTTCCACCCGCTACAGATCCAAAAGCATCGAATAACTATCACCTGGATCGTTGATCTGGACAGCTCAGTAGTAAGCATGTCGCACCTCGGGGAAAGCCGCAAGGACCCGACAGCTCCGATCAGTCAAGATCTACTAGCAGCCACATTCAGGCAGCTAAAATAGCCTGCTAGAATGTAAGAACTTTGTCTGACACAAATACATCCAAGCGTCAGGCTCCAGAGTGCCGAACAGCTCTAGTGGCACAAGGACTAAAACGCCATTTACATTGATATTGGCCGCCTCAGCGAATGCCATGTACCTGGAGAGGGCGAATTTGTTGAAAATGATTATACCTTTCTTTATTCTGGCAGAACATCTGGACAACCAAAGCTCCAAGGAGTCGCAATCATAATTAAGAACAGCTTGCATCCCCATCTCATTAGCTGGAAGGGCACCAGCCTAAGGGTGATAAGCTTGCGACTCTGGCTAAAGACCTCTACAGCCATAGTCATCAGCATATATGCCCCTACATATAAGCGATCACCAGAAGAAAAAGCACTGTTTTTCGATCAGCTGTCTGAAGTTCTATAAAAAGTCCCTCGCTTGAACAGAATATTCCTGCACAGTAATTTCAATGCCGGCGTTGGCACTCACACAAAAGCTTGGCCAGATGTAATTGACCATCATGGTCATCAACGAACAAGGTACTCTTTTACTTGAGCTCTGTACTCGTTTTGGGCTTTGCACTACCAACACCCTATTCTCTCACCAGTTATACATAAAGGGACATGGCAACACCCAATATCTAAAAGATGGCATCTTATTGATTATATCACAGTTTAACAGCACTACAGGAACAATGTCAAGAGTCTGTGGCGGTGACTGTTGGACTGATCATAAGTTGGTGTGCGCTCACCTTAAGCTACGCTTCCATATCCGCTCACAGACACAAAGGCAAAATGCACAGATGACTTAATGTCAGCCGACTAAAGATCCAGCAAAAGCCCAACAACTGAGGAAGTCCAACGAAACCAATCTACCACATAAAATCAGTGGTAATCAGACCCTTCAACAATATTGGGAACATTTGTGGAATACTACAACTGAGCAAAGAATACTATTGGCCTCAGAAGCCGTAACCACCGGGACTGGTTTGACGAAAATAACCACAAGATCATGAATTTGCTACAGCGGAAACATGCCACCTTTCAAGCCACTTTTCTAAGCAACAACATGCCAGCAAATAGAGATGCATATAGATCTACTAGGAACACTTGCCAAAGGGATCTAGCCCGTCTCCAAAAGCAGTGGTGGCTGAGCTAAGCGAAAGAGATTGAACAACACACTGCATGACTTAAGATCTTTCTTCCAGGCTGTCAAATTCGTTTATCAGCAGTGTCAATATGGCTGAAGCCCCATTAACGATACCCAGGGTAACAGATTGGCAGAAAAGGATAAGATCCTGGCACGCTGGAAACATCATTTCCAAGTGCTCCTTATCCAACAGGGACCGACTGATCCCAGTGTCCTTAATGACACACTGCAGGAACCTATCCTCGCTGAATTGGAAAACCCACCGCCATTAGAAGAAGTTGCAGAAGCCCTCAATCATCTGGCCACTAATAAAGCTTCTGGACCAGACTGCATTCCTGCAGAGGTTTTAAATGAATGCGGTCCAACACTCCTCACGGATCCTTTAAATCTCCTTCTTCATATCTGGGATGTGGAAAGAGTACCACAGGATCTAAAAAATGGCAATATTGTCAGTATCTTCACGAAGCAGCGCCGCTTCATTGCGGTAACTATCATGGAATAACACTACTTTCCGTCATCGGGAAATTATTTGCTCATGTTATCCTAAACAGAGTCTGGCCATGCATCGAACGACACCTCCCCAAAGCACAGTGTAGCTTTGGTTACTCAATGAATGATATGATGTTTGCCATACAACAACTATTGGAAAAATGCAGGGAACAGAATCATGAGCTGCACATAGTCTTCGTGGACTTAGTAAAGGCTTTCGTCTCGGTTAGCAGGCCTCTTATGTGGGCACTGTTGAAGAAAATTGGAATACCACATAAAGTTGTCAACATCATTCAGAGTTTCCATGATGGCATGGATGCAAGAGTACTGATAGAAAGTGAATTCATAAAACCTTCTGAAGTGTCAAATGGTTCGCATCAAGGGTGCATTCTGGCCCCAACACTTTTTATTCTTTTCTTCACTTTTGTCCCTCACCAAGCCTATAAACCACTCTCAGAGTTTGGTGTAAAGATCATATACAAACTCAGCGGCAGGCTGTTCAGTCCACAGAGGCTTAAAGCAAAGTTGACTACCCATGCTATGCTGGACGTATTTCTCTACGCGGATAATGCTGCACTGGTTACCACAACTTCCCTTCATGAAGGTATCATGCTCGCTGCATAACGCCTGTGAAGTATGGTGTGTTACATTGAGAAGGCAGTGACGGAAGGAGAGGGCTGCACTATGGTTTCCCGTTGATGGGGACCATAAGTAAAGTATAAGTAAGTACTTATAAAATAGTAAAATATTTAGCTTTGCCCAAACAAATGCATTTAAATGGATAAAAGCAATATCAGTGTCTCGTTTTTCACCTAGTCTTTTTATCTACCAAGTCTAAATTCAGAAATTAGTGTTCCCTGTGCTGATATCTGCACAATTTTTATTTACCTTTCATAACTTTTTATTAACTTTTTACCTTGTTTTTTTAAAATGTAAAAGTACAGGGACAGCCCATGCATCATCTGAACACGTTCCAGAAAATCCCTAGTGCCTTCTCGCAAATTTCAAGTTTGGATCAAAAATGCTTCATTTCTATATAATACAAAGGATAGCTGTAGTGTCATCCATAAAATATACACAGCAAGGTACACTCAGAGCAACTTACAAACAACAGTGTATGCCATCTGCCATGGCTCATTTATGTTATAGTCTTAATATAGAACAGGGTTTAGATTAAATACCAGAGTGCTCAATATTCCACCACTTAGTGCCACTTCAGAGAGGGTGATCACTCATAATAGGTTTTTTCATATAAGATCATGTTTGCCCTTTTGACATTACATTTGTGACAGCCAACTGATACAGTTTTGGTTGTCATTTGCATCCAGCACTGAAATTAAAATAGAAATTGCAACAAATTTGGGCCTCTATCTCATTTCCACCCCTTTCCTCACTTTTCTGCATTCTATTTCAACAGATGACGATTTTGATCAAATAGCATTATATGGCTCAGTGTCCCAGACTGTCCTGACCAGGTCACAGTAAAACGCATCAGGAGTAAACGATGCCAGTAAAAAAGGAACATGAGAATAGAAGAAATCAGATGGATGAATGTAGCACAAATTCAGGTGTGGCAGGTGTGGGTGTCCAGGTCACTAATCTGTTTAGTCATTTTTGTTGTTACTCTGGTAAAGAGAACAGCATTTATATGATAATCATCACTTTGAGATGTTAACAAGTGTCTGGCTTTTCCATTTAGAATTGCTTAAAAACCCAGCAGCACGATACCTTAATCTGTGCGGGACTTAATATCAAACTCAAATTGCCAATCTGTAGGAATCATTTGAAGTTTTGCCTGATGTCACGTCACCAACTACTTTAAACTGTTTCTTTACAACTGTATGCATGTGGACACTTCTGTTCCATTGGAGCCATTACACATAAATTAAATTATCTTTCATCATCTAAAGTCTGGAGGTAATAAATTAAACAACAATAATCACTTAATTTGCTCGTTCACTGTGTGAGTCTACAAATCCATCCTCCACTACACATAATTTCTCCATTATATAATTCCATGTTATTTTGTTTCTCTTTGATTTCTCTTAATCTCTCTTTGTAATCTCAATCTTTTTAAACTGGCAATAGACTGCTGACCTGTTCAGAGTGACTTCTTGCCCAAAGTCACTTGGGACTGGCTCCAGCTTTCCCCTTTACCTTAATGGACAAGAATTTTACATAATGTATGGATGGATAGATGAATATCTTCTTTTTAATGCACAACATATACAATACATATACAATCTCTAGAAGTGCCTTCACAGTGTTGCACTACCAACTATAATGACACACCTATTAAAAATCTGAGCTGAGACTTTTTAAAGCTGTAAATAGTAAACTTTTATAAAAAGAATAATAAAAGATTCAGTCAGCTGACCTTTACAAATGACATTGTAGTAAGAGCATGATCAAAATTTTAATGATATTCTTCATTTGGAGAGAAGGCCAGAGCAACACTCATTTAGCATAGGTTTTTTTCAGTGTTTCTTGCTCCTAAAAATTTTTTAAATTAATTTTTTAAAAAGATTTAATGTGATTCTCATGGTACATTTTATTACCATTTACACAAGCACTTGAGGCACACTGAAAATCCAACCTGAAATTCATTCATTCATTTTCTGAACTGCTTAATCCTAATAAGGGTCACGGAGAGACTGGTGCCCATCTCAGCCGACTCTGGGCGAGGGCAAAGTACATCCTGGACAGCTCGATAGGCCATCACAGGGCAGAAACACGCTGACAGATATGCAGCCTTTTCTGGACAAAAATCAGCAATGGTTCTTTTACATGCTTTTCACCACAGACAGTGAGAGACATGGCCGGCATTTGATAACCCAGTTAGCTGCACTGGGGGGTTAACATTTAATCAAGCCCTGCGATGGCCTGGCAAGCAGTCCAGGGTGCACTCTGCCCTTGCAGTAACATTATGACATAATAACCATTTTAAGGCTTTGTACACAGATATATAAACAATACAGGATAGGTTTTAGCTATATGTGTATTTTACACATTACCTGGGGCTGAGGTCACTGAGGTAGTTAAAAAGCTACTTGGTGGTGGGGCTCCGGGGGTGCATGAGTTCTGCCCCAAATATCTCAGGGCTCTGGATGTTGCAGGACTGTCTTAGTTGACATGTCTCTGCAACATCGCGTGGTCATTGGGGGCCGTACCTCTGGATTGGCAAAACAGGGTGGTAGTTTTTAAAAAAGGGACTGGAGGGTGTGTTCTAACTATCATCAAATCACACTCCTCATCCTACCCAGAAAAGTCTATGCAGAAGTACTAGAGAGGAGGATCTGACCAATAGATAACCTTGAATTCAGGAGGAACAATGTGGTTTTCGTCCTGGTCGCTGGCACTCTCAACCAGCTCTATACAATCTACAGGATCCTGGAGGGGGCATGGGAGTTTGCCCAAGAAGGTTTTTGACTGTATCCCTCAAGCTATCTTGCGCTTCAGGAGTACAGGGTGACGGACCCGTTGCTATTGGCCATTTGGTCTCTGTACCACTGGAGCCAGAGCTTGGTCCACATTGGTAACAACAGGTCAAATTCGTTTCCGGTGGGGGTTGGGGTACGCCAAGGCTGTCCTTTGTCACCGGTTCTCTTTTAAAATTTTTATGGGCAGAATTTCTAGGTGCGGCCAAGGCATTGAGGAATTCTGGTTTGGTGGCCATAGTACCTCATCTCTGCTATTTGCGGATGATGTTGTCCTTTTGTTGCCCAAAGTGGAGGAGTTAAAGTATCTTGGGGCCTTGTTCACGAGTGAGGGAAGGATGGAGCGGGAGGTCCACAGGCAGATCGGTGCAGCCTTTGCTGTAAAGTGGGGCTTTTACCCGTCCGTTGTGGTGAAGAGGAAGCTGAGCTGGAAGGCAAAGCTCTCAATTTACCAATCAATCTACGTTTCAACCCTCACCTATGGTCAAGAGCTTTGGGTAGTGACTGAAAGGACAAGATCGTTGATACAGGCAGCTTCCTTCGCAGAGTGGCAGGGCTCTCCCTCAGAGATAGAGTGAGAAGTTCTGTCATCCGGGAGGAACTCGGAGTAGAACCACTGCTGCTCCGTGTTGAGAGGAGCCAGTTGAGGTGTCTCAGGCATCTGATTAGAATACCTCCCGAACACCTACCTGGTGTGATGTTTCAGGCATGTCCAACTGGCAAGAGACCCCGGGGTCAATCCAGAACACGCTGGAGGGACTATGTATCTCGGCTAGTCTGGGAACACCTCGGTGTCTCCCCGGAATAGCTGGAGGAAGTGGCTGGGGAGAGGGACATCTGGACCTGACTGCTTAGGCTGCTGCCCCTGCAACCCAACCCCAGATCAAGAAGAAGAAGAAGAGGAAGATGATGATGATGATGATGATGATGATGATGATACATTACCAGAACACACTCAGTCACTCATTTCCCGAACCCATTAATCCTCTCTCAGCCACCACTGAGCGAAGAGTTCAGGCTACACCCTGAACAGCTTGCTAGGCCATCACAGGCCCAACACAACCAGACACACAACCATTCACACTCACAGTCACAGCTATGGGCATTTTGGAACTAAATTAACCAATTAGCTTAATGTGCATGTCTTTGGACTGTGGGAAGAAACTGGAGTAAGCAGAGGAAACCCATGTAAGCACAGGGAGAACATGCACTCCACACAGAAACACCCAAACCCAGAACCCAAAACCCAGGACCTTCTTGCTGTGAGGCAGACATACTAACCACTATACCACCACTTATTTTCTGCCAACCATTAAGTATTTTTAAAGGAGCACCACAAAAATATCAAAGTTCACTAGTAAGAATTACAAATAACATATGACAAAAAGACTTTTTTTCTGCCCAATAAAAGTTGACATGACTTTTGTATTCAGTTTTAGGACTTACTGCAGAATCACCAGAATATTTATGGACCTCAAGGAAATAGAATTTTCACCAACTTAAGTACTATCACTGGGCAAGAGCAGTCTCCCTCATGTTATTAGTGACTGTGGGAGCTCTCAGAGAGGTGAATGATTAGGCAGTGGAGCAGGAACTGAGGCAATGGACTTTTCCCTGCTGTGACAGTGGAACTATTCCCCCCACACTAACACTATTCATTATTCAGACTCCAATCAACAAAGACCAAACAACATAAAGCTGGGTTTTCTTTTTCTCTTAAACATTTTAGAGAAACTGCAATACATTAAATTATAGAGCTATGCATGTGCTTACTTGCTCACTCATTTGTGCATTTGTATTGTGTAATTATTAAAATGCAAGCACACATAGTACTGTGCAGATAATAATAATAACAGTTAATAAATGAATGATCATTCTTTCTTTCCTTCTTTGTTGAAGTATAGTGTATGGAAGTGAAATAAATTCCCTATGCTTCGTAATGGATTAGGTTGCTTTAATCTACCCAAGTAGATTATATTAAACTATATAATCTAGATCTACCCTCTCAAAGTAGATTATATTAAACTATATAAGCCCCCCCCAATTTATTATAATGATTCTGACACATTGTTATTAATGCTTTGATTAGATTTGTTGTTATACTTGAATGCAATACATTTAAATTGTTTTTCATCAGATGCATATGGTATTTGTTGTTTATTCCTTCAATTGCTTTCATTTCTGTATTTCTCAAACTCGTTTGTGAGCACTTTATGCCAGGGTAATTATGGATCTGAGATTTATCCTGGGAGGACAATAAGTGAGACAAGAAAACACCTTGGAGAACACAAAACCCTTAGAGGCTTTTACACATGTGTGATTTAGAGCCACCAATATATCTATGTGCAGATTTTTAGGAAGAAGAAGAGGTGGGAGGAAACTGCAGAACTCAGAGAAAACCCAGGTGGAGACAGAAAACATACAGGAACTTCACACAGAGCTCAAAAGGCAGTGAGGCAGCAAGAATGGACCACAATGTCATCAGTTCCTGTAATATATTACATACTGAAAGCCAGTTTGGTTTGGAACTGCTTTTTTATATTATTACGCTTTCATGTAAGACTCGGATTTCAGAGTACGAAATATGCTGAATTAAGGATTAATTAGAAATAATTCATGTAGAAATGTGCTGAAGGTATGAAGTGCTGAATTCCAGCAAGCCATCTTAAAAATATCAACAGCCTTTTTTGAAAAATACAGGCATTCATGTTATTGTTATTAGTTTTTTTTCTTAGTTTGTTTGTGTATTTAACAGTAATGTTATGGTATACAGTACATGTGCACAAACTTTAAAATGCCTGATCTGCTGTCTGAATCTTACACAGTTCTTTTGTATTTTAATTGAAATTCATTCACACACACACACACACACACACACACACACACACACACACACACACACACACACACACACACACAC
>JAOUQZ010053666.1:0-12500 GCA_028564935.1 Neosilurus hyrtlii
GTTAAAGATCCACAGCCTCCAACCCAAACATTCAATATCAACATGTGTGATTAGTACAAACAGATATCGCCTTAACGAGGGGTTTACTGTTACAATCAAAGGCTACAATAATAAATGGACCTGCAAAAAATCCCATTAATATTAAATAAACGGGACAAACAGGAAGCCTTGATATATTAAATGTTGTGTTTGCTCTGCAGAGAGGTGGCGCAGGTGAATAAACACCTGGATGATCCGTTAGTGGTAATTTTTAACGCGGGGGGGCCCGGGTTTGAATCCCGCTACGCTCATTGTTATTATTTACAAGTTTATTCATTTATTTTTGCTCTTTTATTCATTTTATAAAAAAAATTTTGAGACACGACACGTTTCACTTTATTGTTGAGCAAAGTGGAGAACCAGATTTCACTCTGAACGAGAGTCGTCGTCTTCACAAATCTGCAGAAGTCAAACAGAAGTAAAAGGTAAATGTTGGCAAAATGGGCGAAGTGTAAACATCTGTAAACCAATGTCACCAGTTAACATGAAAACCAGTTAAGCCGGAACACCGTGTTAACAGAGTGAAATCTGGGCTCCACTTTGCTGTATAATAAAGTGAAAAATGTGTCGTGTCTCAAAAAATACTAATAAAATGAATAAAAGAGCAAAAATAAATGAATTAAATTGAATAAACTTGTAAATAATTACAATGAGCGCAGCGGGATTCGAACCCGGCCCCCCCGCATTAAAAAAGACCACTAACGGATCGTCCAGGTGTTTATCCACCTGCGCCACATCATCCTATTGTGATGGGATTTTTTGCAGGTCCGTTTATTATTGTAGCCTTTGATTGCAGCAGTAAACCAACGTTAAGGCAATTTCTGTTTGTACTAATCACACACTTCCGGCATTTGGTACATTACCTTTCCGTAAGAAGGCAGTCGTTCGTAAAGTTGTTTTACTGAAAATGTATTTGTTTTGCACTTCCCGGCCACCGTAGTATCCAGAGGTAATCTGTGTAAGCACAGGGTGAACAGGCAAACGCCACACAGAAAAGCCATTGTCATGCCTGGGACTCGAACCCAGGACCCTCTTGTTTTTAGTCGGATGTGCTAAGCACTACATCACCATGCCGCCATCCTGGATCTTAAGAGTATGTTATACTAGTCGGAGATGATTATTGTTGGACTTGTATATAATTGTACTTGAGTTGTTTTCACAGTTACAGAACAACTCGTACAACACCCGATCAAACCACGAGATACATGTTGACTGACGCACAATTACGACATGACTCGAACTTGAAGCTCCTGACAAATTTCGATGTAATAGGCAGACTTTGAAAAGGGTTAGTCACCGACTGGAATGAAAAAAAAAAAAAAATCACAATAAACTACACAACCCACTGCATACTCCACCAAACCTCTTTGTGTCATGAGCCCACAGCAGGTTTTTTCCTTCAGCTAAAAAACACCACCCACAACCGTCTAATTTGGCAAAGTGTCAGCAGTATGACGGATACAGCTTTTAACAGAATATGAATGCAACAGACAGTTATGTCTCCCTATTTAAGTTCAAGATCAGGAAGTAATCTGATTTCCATAGAATTCACCAGCACCATCATGACTATCAGAGAGAGCACTTAAAGTTATAATATATCAGATCATATAATCATATCTCTGCTTATGGGAAACCAAAGCTAAACATTAAAAGTATGTATCATTATTACAAGTACATAATTGGATTCAAGTTGAAAAAAAAATTGAGGTTGATATTTTTCTTAGAGGAACAACTTTACTTTCTAAGCCCAGAGCATCTCCATCACCACCCATTATCCTAAAAGAAGGGAAGTCTGTATAGGGAAGGGAGTCAGTCTCACCCTGATCTGACATCAACCTGATCATCCTTCTTCACCAGAGGGAATAGTGAATTAATCCGCACTGTAGCAGAATATTTTCATCAGTGTACCTTCTGAATTAATTAATTAATTAATTCGTCCTCACTTACATTTAAACAATTATTTTAAAACCACAAAAACTGATGATGGGGGATTTCACAAAATTATTTCCAGACTTGGCCGCTAACGGATTCCCTTCAGTCCCACACCATCTAACCACAAAACTCTCCAAAGCCACACCGATACATGCAGGGTACAGCGGAACACCACAATCAGAACAGTGACGACGGAGGATTTTGATACAACTTATAGCTGCTTACCAGACTTCAGCTCGATCAAAATGACTACAGATATCTACACTGGTACAATTAGCTTTTTGGGCAAGTCTAGAAGTTGATTAAAAATTCTGCTGCTTTTACGCAATCAGGTAGAAAACACCTCTAAACACCGACAGATTGTATGGCACGAGGTAAGACTCCCCACAGGTATAGAACATGACTTCAATTTCTGTCCCATATCCGTCCATGCCAATCCGATCGCTAATTTGATGCTGATTGGTGCCAGAACACATTGGGAAGTTGTTTCCATTGCTAGTGCAGAGACAATGTATGGAGTATGGACATTTGAGAACTGATGGTGTTCTGATTGGTGCTCTGTGTGATGTCCTACACAGACAGATATTGACACACTGAACCTTTGGGATTGAACTCATAAAAACAGATAATTAAACTAATAAGACAGGCGATATAAATCAGCTAGTGAAAGGTGGTGAACAGGAAACTCTGTGTTAACACACGCGTCAGTGTCTTCTTTCACGTCAGAACAGGAAAATGCAGGGGAGATTTGTTTATTCATTTCCTCCTAAAAGCAGCCGCGCTACTTTTATAACCAACCATGGATATCTATTGATAGACATATTGATCAGGAGCTCTGCCTTCAGTGAGGACCTAACTCTTTATATTGTGAGCCAACTTTTTTTAACTATCACCTAGTGAAGAATGGGCGGGGGTTATGGGGACTGGGTGTGTGATAGATCACCCCTTTAGATTCCAACAAAAATTTTGGTGTGGGTAGATATATTGCCAAAACTGACAGAAATCACTTTATTTTTTTTAATCACTGGAACCCTTCAGAAAATTAATTTCTGGCCCTTTTAATGGGACGGGTCCCAAGGGCCAAAATTCCACAAAACTAAATAATTGGGCTTTTATTTTGATTATCTCTGTGCACCATTCTGTCTCTGTGATTTCATGGTAAAAAAAAAAAAAAAGTCGTTATTTTCAAGGTTGAATGAGGGCACCACCTCAAATTACCACTTTTCACTTTTCGGGCTGCATTTGGGGACCTCCAAAGGCTTGCGTCCTGATTAATCCTGTCTCGGTCATGCATATTTGGACAAGTGGGGCCCTTTCCTTTCTAAATATGCATGAACGAAAGTGGCTTGGTTTGGGCACTTTTGTATAGGGGACGCTTTTTGTGGCGAAAATGCAGTGTTTGGTACATTTTCATCAGACCATAACTCAGAGCGCCCTTTATGCAATTAAATAAAACTACTTTTATAATTTTCCTCTATATCTCAATGTTCAAAGAAAACTTTTTTTTTAATTCTGATTAATAATGACAAGCCCCTTGTGGAGCAGTAGCAAAGTTCATGTTTTGCTTTGGGTAAACTCTCCCAAAAAATAAACTTAACACGAGAACGAGAGTTGGCTGAAAAGTTCATAGTAATCCATCACTTAATTAGGATGCGAGTTTCTATACCAATGGGATTCAGGTGCTACAACACCAATGGATGAAGTGTGTAGACCACAGGGGAGACTACATAGAAAAATACACCACATCTGGTCAAATTCGATGATTGCAACATGATCAGCTCATGAACTTTTCTGTCCGACCCTTATAAAATTCTGTGCAAGTTTAGCTGACTGGTTGATGAGTCGTTGAGGATTACAAATGTGACGATAGACGACGACAATGCAGGCAACAATCACACAAAAGGACAAGTGGTGATTCCCATGTGTCACTCCAGCTTGGGTTATTTCAAAGTTACTGAACAAATTTGGTTAAATTTCAGTGAACAGTTCAGGAAGAGTAGTGGATAGAAGAAAAGTGTGATTCCAATGAATGACGATGATGACAACACTAGACATCAACAGATGTGAGACAACTCAAGTGATCCATACTGTGACACAATTGCCTACCTATTGACATGCTAATATCCTGATTTAAAAAAAATATATATATATATATATATATTTATTTATTTATTTATTTTTTTTTTAATTGTTTGAGCTACAGAAAATGTGCTGCATTGTGAAATGTATGTTGCGAATCAATGACTTCCTTCACAATATACTTTGTTCCCATCCTGAAGCAACAATGTCACTCAAAGTTCACCAAGTTGCTGTAGGCACTTTAAGGAATTTCACTGCAGATTTCTTCTCAGAATTTGATGTTTACTCAGGTCCTGATGTTGAAAGCATGATGTCACAAAGCACACTGACTCATGAATGTTGCAACCTCCTTACCATGCAACGTTCCATTCATATGCAACAGGATCAGTCTCAGAACTTTTTGACTACGCATCTCAAAGGAACTTGTTAGAGATGGGACCCTTCCAGGTAAGGCAAGGCGCTCTTAGCACAGGTATAGCTTACCTGTGTTTTCATGGTCGTGTGAGCGACTGAAGAACTTCTACCACCACTCACCCCATCCAAACATGTAATTATATATGTTTTCACTTTATGTTGCAGCCAGCAAAGCAAGCTTAAAGTCAGTTTATAAAAACCCCACAGATCTCTTCAGCAAAGAACATTATGTTCAACTGCTTCCATGGTCTTTTTCCTGAGGGGTTTTTTATTTTATTTTTGTAGGTTCAGTGGAAATGGAGCCTTTAGTTGAACATCAACACCCATCATTTCTTCTATATGACAGATGAACATCTCTATTATTATCCATGGATTCTTCTCTACTCGGTCAACTTGGCATTTCCTTTCCTCTTCATACGTGAATTTCCATCCGAGACTAATAAAGTATCTATCTATCTATCTATCTATCTATCTATCAGACAAAAGCTCATAATTATACTATAGGCCCAGATCTATTCAATACATAGGAAGTTTAGCTGTACTTCTGAATATATGAATTAAGAAAAGTTTGGTTACAGGTTTGAATACTGTCTCAATTCAGTTTTACACTGTTAAAAAAACTTCTAAATAGAATTGTGAGTAAACTCACTCCAGAATAGCCCCCGCCTGCAACATGATCTACCTGCCTCAGATGACTGCCTTGGAGTTTCAGTTTACAAAGAGTTGTGCTTACAAGCCTATCATCCTTTTCCAAAATATAAAATTAATTTATTATTCATTTGCCAAACTGCTTCATCCTGCTAGTGTCGCAGGGAGGCTAGTGCCTATCTCAGCCGACACTGGGCGAAGGGGGGGTTACACCCTGAACAGCTTGCCAAACCACTGAAGAGCAAAGACACACAACTGTTCTCATTCACACCCACACCTAGGGGCAATTTGGAATGGCCGTTTAGCCTACTGTGCGTGTCTTTAAACTGTAGGAGGAAACCAGAATACCCACAGAGAAATGCCCTCGCCGAGACTGGTAACTGAGCCCAGGACCTTCTTGCTGTGAGGCAGACGTGCTAACAACTTTTCCACCATACCGCCCCAAAATATAGAGCAGAATAAGTCGAATTATTTTCAATTCAAACAATCAGAAGTTCACTTTACTTCATGCCCATCTTCTACAACTGTGTAAAGTTTCAGCAAACAGACAGATGGAAAGACAGACAGAAGGATGGACTGGTGATTCCCCAAATACCCCCATACTGTTTGCGGAGGGAACAAAAAGTCCTCTGTGGCAACCTAACAATGATTAGCTGCACGCGGCTCTAGAGCTCAATGTGTTTGCAAGTTACTGTGCTATCAGAGTGTTATCTCTTTTAATGGCAACATGACCCACGGGTGCTGGAAATAGTCCTGTGACAAGCTATCCAGAGGAAAACCCAGCCAGCTGTCCATGCACATACTCACCTCTTGACTGTAATACATACACTCTACCAGGAAAACACACACGCTCTCTCAGCAAAATGTTAAACTCACACACCACACACACTGCATCTCTTGTGCCCACCTATCACCCTTGCTCTAATCAAGTAGCCATCTGATATTTTTAGATGAGCCCTTGGTTTGTTATTGAGCAATACGGAGACAAAAACTCTGCGCGAAGATTTCAAGCATTAGCTAAAGATTTACTGAAAATATATTTGCACGTTACAGGTCATTCTTCACAAGAGCAGGTGAGGATCATTGCGCAACCAAATAATGCATTATCAAAAATTAAACAATATATGTATTCGTAATAAACCTATTGTAGACAAATATATAGGTGTGAAAAACTTGAAGCCACAGCCTTATCACATTGTACAATCTTATTTAAATAATTGTTGTTCAGAATAACACCGAAGTCCTGCCGTTGTCCAACAAGTTCTAAAGCAGGTTTTTGGTAGATAAGAATCTTGTACTGTAAGCACAGACACTGGTGATTTTAATTTTTTAATTGTTTGAGCTACAGAAAATGTGCTGCATTGTGAAATGTATGTTGTGAATGAATGACTTCATTCACAATATACTTCGTTCCCATCCTAAAGCAACAATGTCACTCAAACTTGACTAAGTTTTTGGTAGATAAGAATCTTGTACTGTAAGCACAGACACTGGTGAGTGAAAGTTTACATTTTTCTATAACAGCGAATCGCCGAATAACGGCGAGGAATGATACGGAGAATTATTCAGATCGAGAGGGTTTTATGTCGAGTCCAAAAGCCAAGGCAGATAACACCCACTGAGATGTGAATAATTCTCCAGATCATACAAATGCAGAATTCTATAATTGTTTTAATATTCATCCAAAATATTTTCCAAGTCTGGAGAAAGGCAAACTGGAACCAGTGTGAGTCAGCCAAAAGTGCAGAATGCTATACGCTGCTTACATTGTTTCAAATTCATTCTAGACAAATTCCACAAAATTTAATCCTCGCTAGCTTTCTCTGCGGGGAGGGAGAGAGGAGGAATCTACATAGAAAATCAGATAGATAGGCTACACCCTACTAACAGTGCTGTTGGGGGGTGGATCTTTGCACCACACGTCTTAGTCATTGCTAGTCACACTCAGACATGGCTTACAATAGCATAAATAATACGAAAATAAACTGAGGTTGACAGCTGCGGGCCACAGTGTTTCTCTGTAAATTAGAAACGCACCAACTGCAATCTTCCTGGCCAATTTTAATTTTCACGAGTGTGACTTGCCAATATCAATTTGTGCTGATTACAGTTTTCTTTTGAACAGGTATTAATTTTGAAATTTTTTTCTATTAAAAAATTACGCTTTTTTGTTTGTATAAGGAGTTTTAATGTATTATTTTATTACATCAGAAAATCGCACTTTATCAGTAATAATAATAATAATAATAATAACAATAATAAGTAGTAGAAATATTGCCATTATTATTATTATTATTATCATCATCATCATCATCTGCACTAGTACTAGTGCTAATAATAATAATAATCTCTATTACTACTATTACTATCATCATCATAATATGGTAACAGAAAATTATGTAACACGTCTGGGATCTGAACCTTCTCTGAACCAAAATTGAGTTTTAGAAGTTGCACAGTCTGCTCATCAAAAAGCCATTTTAGTGCAGTGACGGCTGAAACGCGTTAGCTCTGCTACTTTCCTTTGTTAGCCTCTTCAAACTATTCAGCTATGAGATGGTGCTTTAGTTGCGTTATTAGGTTTGTTGTTCCAAAAGATTTTCCGCGATGTTTCTTTGGCCTTATATTGATTCCAACCTGTGCACGTTATGTTTTTACTCACAGTGAAAAACTTCTACACCAACTATATTAAGCTTTAAAAGTGCACGCGACTGTGACGTAATTACCTGCACCGGAACCATTGGGACCACATACTTACATACATATGATATGACAAGATACATGATCTGGACTGGTTCCAAATCTGAAAATGGGCCTATTCCGGTCTATGGCGTAGCAAGAAGAAAACCACTGCTCTCCAAAATGAATATTGCAGCCCATGGACAAGCGCTATCAGAAAAAATATGCAGACAAAGGAAAAACTTTAGTCAATCATAAGAACGTTATCTCATTTGTGAATTATGGAGGTGGTAGCTTCCTGGTTTGGGCCTATTTTGCTGCATCTGAGCCAGGACAGATTGCCATCATTGATGGAACAATGAACTCTATTGTCTATCTTCATACCAGTAAAAAGGAATCCAAGGAATTTCCTTCTAAAGGAAAGCAACAGTCTTTGAAGTTAATCTATGAAGAAATTTAGCAATACACCTACCTGTTTACCTGTTACTCTACATACATACATACTAACACCAATATATGTAAATTTTTTTGAGCTGTAGAACTACAAATATAAAGGCATCACTATGATGTACTCTATAAAAATCAGAAGTTCTCACCTTTTACTTTGCAACCAATCACTTTTAATTTTATGGTTCGCCAAGATCTACCCTAGAAGTCGTATTGCTCTATGGGATCACTAGACAGCCTTGACTACAACAGTTACACAGAAAATAGACATGAAAAAATAAATAAATCAGTAACATCATAAGTTGGTACATGCAACAGTAGTTTTTATTATTCCTTCCTAAGGTCTCATCACACAAAAACTCATGCTACATGAAGACTTCCCTTACTGCTGAAGGAAATGTGTCAATTCACTCACAACCACCTAGATACAAGTCATCTCACCTAAGATGACTATAAAAGCTAACATTACTCTGTTACCATCCTGTTATGATAGCATGAAATGGATGCTCTAACAACAAGCCTGCACACAGTCATCTCATAGTTTAAAAAAAACATTTCACATACTGCATTGGAACAGAGTTACATACCACATTATACTACAGTAAATAGGGTCAATATTTAGTAACAACCTTAAAAGAATCCGGTAAACTTTACAATGTAAACATGGTGCTAATTGGTGAATTCAGTCAGTTAATGTCACAGCATTTGCTACTGGTCTGTTAGCGTCAAAGCCTTTGCTATGTTAACTCAGATCACTTGGCTAATTTTAGCCATCCAGATTACTCGGAAGTTACAAGCACAATCAGTTCTCTCATACAATCCATGAAGGGAACTGATCCAAAATAATAACTGACTATCACAGGGTATCAACTAATACTCAATGTAAACGTAGCCACTGATCCAAGCAGGTAAAATGCTACTGATCACATTACCCGGCCATGAGGTATCTCGTTAAATTACCTTTAAAACAGTTTGAAGATGTATACATGTATATTGTTTTTAGTTTCTGTTGTCGTTACTGTCAGCAACAACAACAAAAAGTGTCTTTCTGAGAAGTTTCATTTTTGTTAATGATGTACATATTCTTCTTAAGTTATTTGCATTTTGGAGGCAACACAAAGAATACATGTTACTTATTACACCCGTAATGGATAGGACTTCATGTGAGCTGCCTGTCCATGAATAGTCTCACAGTCCCTGATGTGATCTCAAAAAATAAGATGCATCTGGAGACGCTCCTTCAAAAATTAATACAACACTACAGGTTTTTCCTCTAAATCCAGCCACAATTTCCATCACTGTGGGAGCTTTAATCCTCCAGACAGGTAATAGACGATCAAGTGAGTCATGTCCTGAGTAAATGTTTTACTGAAACTTGCAATCTACGTATAAACTGTTCTCCAGATACATCATACCTTTATAGGGGTTTTCTACTGAAAAGTAGACCACACCTTGGCTCAATAAATTACCCATAATTCCTCAGGGTTTTTCTATATTCACCAGCAAGTGATCATGCTGTACTTAAAAAATAAATACATTTAAATCACAGGCTAAACAACAATAAGAAAATGCTACTCTGGGTAAAAAAAATAAATGTAAAAATAAGGTACTGCTGATCCCTTAAATTCACCAGCAATAAAAAAAATTAAATTGATTCTATCCAGCAATATTATTCATAATATTTCTGTGACTGCTGTGTTTGATCAGTTGATGGTGTGTGACATTTTCACCCATGGTTTGTGTGGTACTGGGGGATGAAAAACAAACATAAGTTCAGATTTAAATTCCATACAAGGGCTGTTTGTCTTTTTAAAATTATACAAGGGACCCCTTAAAGTTTGCATTTTCACACTTCATAACTGTCTTTTGTTTATTGTTGTATAGAAGACGAGTAGTCCCAGCTACACTAGTGAAATCTTTTCACACTTCCGATAAATATATAGTGATATCAGAGGAAAATAGTGCTCAAATTTTCAGAATTCAATTTTCTCCACTGTAATAAAAACAGTAGCTCTTACCTGATAGCCTCCTAATTACTAACTACCTTTTACTTTTGGAGGGGTATTTTCATACAATCTAGAAAGGTATTCTGCTGCTTGTAAACTTTATTTATAATCTAAGCGGCTTTGTCGGGATCTTCTGTTCGCCAAAAATACCTTCTCCGGAAAATTAGACATTACATATGGAGAACAGAAGTGCTTTTTTCTGATATTAATTACTGAAATAAAATTTCACCCATTAGACCTGTAGCTCTGATACGTCACACAAAATATTCCAGTCTCATCAGGTGTTGACTGCTAACAAAAACTAGGAGTCTTATTTTTGAGATACTGTGAACCCAAAAAGTCTACCCTGATTGTGAAACAGCCCACAAATTCAACCTGATTAGGGAAAAAAATGACAGTTTGCTTGCTGGTGGAAAATACTGAAAACAAATGACTGAGTAATTTAAATAGGAAAGTTGTGGCACAGCATACAGTAGAAAAAAAAGGGAGGGGGTATTATTGGAAACTTTTCAGGCATTCTGGCTTATATCCATCGCACTGCATGCTTGTTGTCAATCACCTTACTTTGCCCTTACTTTGTACTCTGCAATTGTAAGTCATTGGTTTAACATAGCAATGTATTTCTTATTTATTTATTTTTAGAATGTGCTGCCTAGTACCACAATCGCGTTTGTTTTTTTTTCTTTGAGGGGCACACTAGTGCATCACAGCGTACTGGGAATTCTGATTGGCTGGCCTTCCCCCACTGTCCACAAAGTAGGCACAGAGAACAGAATGACGATAAATGGGAGGAAGCCAAACAGGTCCTCCAACACGCCGACTCAGAATCAGTGTTTCAGAGGGAGGTGGGGAAGCAGCTTCCTGTATAAATGTGGAGGGTTTATTTTTTGGAATAGTAATCATACTTTGGTGCTCCACTCGTGTCCGAAAAAAAAAGGGTAACATATTGTTAAGTTTCTCATCAGTGTATTCCCTTTAGAGATCATGTCTGTTCCTGTGAGAGTCATCCATCACTGGAACATAATTAAGGCCTATATTCTTAGCCTTTTAAGGCATTTTTCTATGTTTGGAGTCATTTTAACCAGATCATTTGTGATTCGCTCACAATGCTGCTACAGTATAAACTGCTTTTCCACTGATGCTACTACTGTCCTTAATAAAAGTATATATTTGGACTGTGTTTACCAGAACACTACATCAGTGAATTACCAGCCTTACATAGTAGCAATAGGTCAGAAAAAAATGGGCAGATTGCCCTCCGTGGGAAAGACACCCTGACTGACCAGTGTTGTCAGGGATACACACAAGGCCTTGGTGAGAGCAATGGTATTCAAAGCAAGCCAGAGCATTATGGAAAGTACAGTGGCAGCAGTGATGAATCTGTGGGCGATGACTCACAAGCCATACTAAGGAAAACTCATCTCATCCTTTATTACAAGTATAACCCAGATCCCAACTTTATACACTAGAGAGGAGTGCTTGTATAAGGGCTTTAAAGGGGTCTATTCACTTACCAGAGATATTAAATAAATATAAAATACAGGGTTATCTGTTTTAAATAAAATGTAATCGGCCACAACGTCTGTCTGAAATCATTTGCTTACTCCTGTATGTGAGCGTCAATGACCCCTGCACCGGGCGCCATGATATTAATAAACATCAAAATCTTTTTCAATTTCTTTTGAAATCGTATCCCTTCTTCTGTTTAATACTTGTATCTTCCCACTTTTTACAAACTGGTGTTGTACTGCTTGGTTACTGTGAATGCGTTCGCCTGGTCATGTGATCTTATTGCAAACAGACACAGAACCAAAACAAGATGTAAAACCGGTGAATAAGAGATACTAACCCTGTGAGCTGGGGTGGTTTCACCTGAAAACCTTTATATTCAGTTAGAATGAGCTAATGATGAAAGATACAACACACAGTCTTCACTATTGAATAGATTATACATCCATTCTAAGCCGCTTAATCCCAAGTAGGGTTGCGGGGAGGCTGGCGCCCATCTCAGCTGACTCTGGCGAGGGTGAGGTACATCCTGAACAGCTTGCCAGACCATCGCAGAGCGAATATACCCACATTGTTTGAGGTGATTTGGAACAGCCAATTAGCCTACGGTGCATGCTTTTGAACTGTGGGAGGAAACCGCAGTACCCGGAGGAATCCCACACAAGCGCAGGGAGAACATGCAAACTCCCCCCGGAAACGCCCGAGCCTGGGAATTGAACCCAGGCGTTCTTGCAGTGAGGCGGATGT
>JAOUQZ010053666.1:17500-22397 GCA_028564935.1 Neosilurus hyrtlii
AGATTAGCCCATCAGAGCATATAATGACTAATATCTATTGACCTAGGATGAAACACCTACACAGACACATGCAGTGTGCACTACACACAATCAATGTATGGTCAATAAATCACATATCCAGATCAGGGCGTGTCTGACCAGCAACTGAGCCATTAGCCAGCTGCAATGTGAGCTATGGTCTTAAAGCTTAAATCATTTTGTGTCTTTATTTCTCACTAAACAAAGTTTACAGCTTCAGGAGCAGCTTCAATTAGCTTGTGTGCTTTCAGATCCTTTAGAATGACATGGAGGAACACTGTACTGGCAAATTCATCCTGATAGGCATGGAGACCAACAACAAATGTCTACAACCAGCCACGGGCAAATGGGGTGTTTATCACCAACCAGAAAGCAAAACCAATACAATCAAGAAAATAAAATCAGAATTCAATTTTCTCCATAGATATCTTGAAAGAATAAACTAGCTGGGTACAGAAATTAAAAAGTTACCTACCGGTGATGGAATCAACTACGACCCAAACAGCATTAGCAGCTTCCAGCAAGGCATTTAGCATTTTATTGAAGAGAAAAACAAAACAGGAAATATCCTAAGGGATAAAGAGTTTACAAAGTACTCGCTGCTCATCAGAAAGCCCTTGTTTATCACAGGAAGGGAAACTAGCTGAAAGCTACCAAAGCTCCCACAGACACAGATAGAGATGCCTTGTTCATGACCAGTTCATTTACTGGTCTCTCAGATAACAGAGTAAACTTTAAGTGAAGTGCTTTGACAGAGAAAAGTGTAAGAAATTAACCATACCGTTGACTGATTCTGAAGTTGTGGAATGTTTGATATCTTGTAAATGATTGGCGTTAAAACCCCCACATTTTAATATTTCGTGAGAAAGAATTGGCAGCAGGATGGACCATGTGAAGAAGGAAAGTTACCAGAAGTTCTGGGCAATGTTCTGCTGAGAAACTCTTGTTTTGTGAATAATATACTACGTAAAAATACTATGTTAATATTGTTTGAAGAATATTTTTCTTGATTATAGTTTGTATCCTCTTAAATCAAGTTAAATTATCTGCCAGTGCAGTAAGATCATTACACTTAGTAACATTTCGTAAAATAAGAAAAATATTCTTCAAATGACATTCTTACCAAGTGTAATGATCCTACTGTACTGGCAGCTAATTTAACTTGATTTAAGAGGATACAAACTATAATCAAGAAAACATTGTAGTATTCATTAACTAATCTTTCCTTCTTTCTTTCTTTCTTTCTTTCTTTTTAAATTAATTATTATTATTATTATTATTATTCCCCAAACAAGATCAAAAAGACATTTTGGCTGGAGATCAGATTTTAAATCCTGATTAAATAGCAGAGTTTTTGCAGTGCAGGCCGAGTACACCCATTTGTGGCAGTGGTGTTTCCCTAACAGGAAAGCGTTGAGGGGGAAATGGTCTCCAAATTCCCCATCTGTGGGATCTGCTGGACAAACAAGTCCAAACCATGGAGGCCACATTCTGCAACTTATAGGAATTAAAGGATGTTCTGTGAATATCTTGGTGCCAGACACCACTTCATAACTTCAGAGGTCTTGTGGATTCCATGTCTTGATGGTTTAGAGCTGTTTTGGTGACACAGGTAGAACCTACACAATAATACATTGGTGGTTTTAATGTTATGGCAGATCAGTGTATTATCTAGGATTTTAAGCTCTGTGGGATTTTGGAGGGTTCAATAGTTGAGAGATTGTCTGACTAAATCATATTTTATAAAACTGTATACTACAAATCTATACTAAAATATTTAGATCGCCCGGTAGCCATAAATTCATTGAAATAAAGAAATACAGTACAATTTAGCAGGTAGCTTTGACGAATATTTTATTGAAACTTGTTTACTAGAATAGAATTCTCATTTTCAGATGAATAAAGACTCAATGGGCACAATGTAATATGACAAAATGACTTTACACATTGGATATTACATCCACCCTCAATTATCTTCTAATTACTTAAATATATAATAATTAATTTTTGTTTTGAATTATTCAACAAAACCAGTTATAGTATTTAAAAATTGCAATCAGTTACATTCCTAAGGATATCATATATAACAGCACATTATCACATTGTCACAACAATGAATGCATTAATATAAAATCATAATAAAACTCAACACTGCTATCTAGTGGACAAATCAGATCATAACCTCTGTGGCCTCTTCATAGTTTATATGTTATAACTGCAATTAAAGGTAATAAATAATGCTCAGATTTTTTAAAGAAATTATTAAGTCCAAGCACCAAGTACTCCACAAACACTGTTTACAGTGGAAGTGGGGAGCTACTCACCTCGACTGGGGATGTTGTCGAGAGGTTTAAGGAACACTTCAAGGATTTCCTCAGTCCCACCAACATGCCCTCTGTGGAAGAGGAAGAGCCTGGGGGTTCAGAAGGAGGTTTGTCCATTACTGGGGCAGAAGTTGCAGAGGAAGTTCCTCAGTGGTTGAGCTCCAGGGTGGACGAGATCCACCCTGAATACCTCAAGGCTCTGGTTATAGTAGGGTTGTCTTGGTTGACACGTCTCTACAACATCGCATGGTCATCGGGGGCGTACCTCTGGATTGGCAAATTGGGGTGGTAGTTCCCCTTTTTAAAAAGAGGACCGGATTCGCGGTCTTGGGCGTTTATGTATGCAGTTTGCATGTCATACCCGTGCTTACATGGGTTTCCTCCGGGTACGCCAGTTTCTTCCCACAATCCAAAAGCATTTGCACACTGAAGGCTTACTGGCCGTTCCAAGTCACCCCTAGATGTGAGTGTGAGTGTGAATGGTTGTGAGTGTTGGTTCTGTAATGGCCTGGTGAGCTGTCCAGGGTGTACCACGCCCTCGCCCAGAGTCGGCTGAGATGGGTGCCAGCCTCCTTGTGACCATAATTAGGATTTTAAGGCTTAGAAAATAAATGAATGAATAAAACTTTTTCTGTTTTAACATAGTAAGTGATGGAATATCCTTTTGTCTGAAAGCCATGTTTTTTTTTTTTTGTTGTTCAATTTGTTATTTTACTGTTGAAATACAGAATAAGTCAATCTAGGATATTGAAAATGGAGTTAGGTTTTTGTTTTTATTCACATTGAGATACAAGGATTTTGTTCCTGTTGAACATGCAAACTCCATACAGAATTGTTCTTACTGAGCCCAGGACTCGAACCCTCGTCGAACCCAGTACCGTTGTGATGTGAGCTGGAAATGCTAACCACTACAACACTGTGCCATTCCCCCAAAACCTGGGTTATAATCGGTCATTCATATTTTATTCACTTCTACTACTTTGTTTGGAGAATGTGTCCTAACTTTCACTTATGAGGGGAAAATATATATATATACATACACAGAGCTACTGTGGCTGTGTCAGGGCAACATAAGGGGATTCTCAGCATGTGCATGGCCATCTCTACCAGTGTGTTTTCTCAAATTCCCCTTGTTAATCTATACAACACACAATATCTCTTACATTTTTATTCACCTTGTACCGAGATCTCATCCATGATAACGAGAGGGGTCTAATTCAAAATATTATCTTCCACAATATATGATCATTTGGGGTAATGTAAGTTTCCATCACTGAAAAACTTTGAAACTCGTAACAGGATGCTAATGAAGTTCCCCCTTTTGTAATGCAACTGAGGAATTCTTCGCAGCATGGAGGTGGAAGATGTATGATCTTTGTGTAGTGCCGTGCTGTAAAATCCCATTTCTTTTTTATGACAGTGTCGTCCTATGGTATCTTTTAGCCCCATTGCTTTTTATCATTGATGTCTTAATGCTCAGGTGCAGACGAAACTCACGCCAACATGTAGTTCACCTTTCTGACCTTGAATTCACTGATGACATTACGCTTCTTGACTCTACCATCAACTCTGCCGAGGCACTTCTCCACTGGGTCGGGCACTTCTCCACTGGGTCGTGTTGGCCTCCAGTTGAATGCAAGTAAATCCAAATGGACATATTACAAGCCTTTAAATGACAAGCCGCTCTATGCACTCAATAAATCAGCCATTGAGAACACTGATGACTTCAAGTACTTCAGCAGCTGGACAAGAACACCACATGATATTGATTACTGGAAGGCCAAAGCCTGGGGTGCCTTCAGGTCTCTTGCCAAAACCAGGGTTGTAGCACTTACCAGAGTAACTCAGATCAGAATCTTCAAAGCAACAGTGCAGTCCATAATTCTCAATGGATCAGAGTCATGATCGTTAACAAAAACCCAGGAAAAGTACCTTGATGGCACCCATACGCCTCAGTGTCTTCTACATGCAGTGTTTACAGTTACAGTCAGGATGAGAAACTATTTCTCTAATTCACTCTTCATTTAAGAACCAGCAGAGAGAGTAAGTGCGTGTTTGTGTGTGTTTGAGTGTGTGTGTGTGTCAATTTGCATCACCAACACAATTTTCTGAAATGTTATCAAGAATACACCCGCAATAGCTCACCAGGCCATCACAGGGCCAATACACACACAACCATCCACACACAAACCTAGAGGAGATCTGGAACAGGCAATTCGCCTACTGTGCATGTTTTTGGACTGTGGGAGAAAACTGGAGTACCCGGAGGAAACTTACCCAAGCACAGGAAGAACATGCAAACTCCACACAGAAATGGCCCGAGCCCCGGAATCAAACCTGGGCGTTCTTTCTGTGAGACAGATGTCCTAACCGCTGCACCACCATACTGCCATTTATTTATTACAAATTTATTTAAGTTAATATGACCTTTTCTTACACATTTTATTTGTTTATTTTTCCTTTAAAATATTTTTCTTTGCTTTCTCTCATTTTCTTTTACAAACCGTTTTCTCCCCCCCCTCCATTCTTTTTTTTCCTGCTTTCAGTGTTTTAAT
>JAOUQZ010053692.1:0-22386 GCA_028564935.1 Neosilurus hyrtlii
TTTTTTTTTTTTTTTTTTTATATATATATATATATATATATATATATATATATATATATATATATATATATATATATCACATTGGGGAACCCTAGACCATTTCTTCACATTTCCTTGCATACAGTTGGGCACCACATCTCATTTTCAAAGGCAATTTATTATTTCCTTGCACGTAGGAGAACCATAGAGAGTAGTTAATCATGTTGCTTCACATATAGCTGCACCCTAGAGGACATTTCATAGCACTAGGCAGCATTAGGTAGTAGTAGACAGCAGTAGGCACTACCTCTGTACTTTTTCCACGTATGGGGATCAATAAACTGTTTTTTTCCCCCTTTGTAAATATTACTGTTCTTCAATATATATATTATGCTACTGCACTCATTTATAATTTTGAACATTGACAATCATACTTCATTTGCAGCTCCGTATATGATGCTTCTACCATTCATTTTGTAATCTTGTTATAGTGATACGTCTATTATCAGATTTAAATGTAATTACCTACATAAGTATTCGAGTCTCATATCTTATATTTCTTATCACTTACTTAAAAGAAAAAATATTCTATGCAAGGTTGAATATAAAACCACATTTTTTCCTACAGAAATTTCTATGAAACCTTCTCTTTTTTGTTTTTAATAGCTTTTAATAAAGTATTAGCACCTTTTGATTTTTCTATTACCACATGGAACATAGTTTGACCAACTAAAACCTTTTTTGTACAATGATTAAACTTATTCAAATGAGTGGCTGAAATTTCTTTCTGAGAGTTATTAATTTAAATGTTATTTTAGCTGTGCCTTTTTCAAGGATTAGTAGACAAAGACAGAGATAGAGATGTATATAAATGAATACAAAAACAGAAGGTTAAAAAAGAGATTTTTGATCAAATTCATGGAGCAAAGATAAAGTTTTTTCTTCATACTGCATTTATAAGACATTTGTTCTCCACAGAATCCTTTAATGTAAAATTCAAAGCTAAAACACTTCTTGTATGTGAGCTGAATATAACCATGGAAATACTTAATTTCATCAGTTTTATATTTAGAGATATACACTTACTTACTCACTCACTCATTTGCCAAACTACCTAATCCTATAGAGTGGCAATTAGGCTGAAGCCCATCTGAGCCGATGCTAGGCAAACTGGGTACACCCTGTACAGCTCACCAGACCATCGCATGGCCATCAAACACACACACACACACACACACACACACACACACACACACAACTATTCACACTCACAGTCACACCTAGCGGCAATTTGAAACAGTCAATTAGCCTACTGTGCATGTCTTTGGACTGTGGGACAAAACCAAAGTAGCCAGGGAAAACCCGTGCAAGCAAGGGGAACATGCAAACTCCACACAGAAACATCCTCGCCAAGCCCAGGCCTCAGACCCCGAACCTTCTGGCTGTGAGGTGAATGTGTTAACCACTACACCACCATGCATAAAATTTTGACACTCGGTGAGGCTTTTTTTTTAGAGGAACTGTTGTGTGTGTATCTTTTGGACATGGCTATGTAGCAGTATTGTTGCAAATAAAAAATTATGCTTATCTGTAATCGCACAGATAATGCTTTATTTATCATGACAAATCTCATTGTGATGATTTGCCTTAAGTGTTAAAAAGGAACAGTCTTATAACACCACAACATGGGGAGTATTATTAAATTATTGGTATTTTTTTTTTACATTATATGAGTAATGCTTTTTTCTTTTTCTTTCTTTCTTACATTCTTTTTTTTTCTAAACACTGGCTCTGAACATAAGCGCTGTGAATGACAGCTTTATAATGGCAGCAAACTATTATAGCAAAACCCCAGTACAGTGGCCTCTATTAACTTCAAATGATGAGGATGCTTGTGTGGACTGCCAACAAATTACACTGATATAATTTCTAAACTCAATTTCTTTTAGCAGCAACGCATGAATGCAGTCCAAAGTCTGTCTTAATGGACATCAGGCAAATGATGATAATCAGTATATAGGAATGACAGTACTCCATTATAATAAAATTATTTTAAATTTATTATTTTTATTGATGTTACACTTAGAATATGCGGTTTATGAATATAATACAGTGACTTTTTTTTATACCAGTTCGCTGCAGAAGAGGAGACTTCTTCGGAAATCCTTTAGGAGCCCAGACTGAGTGGGAACTTTTTTTTAAAACCAGAACAAAATGTACAAAGTATAATACATGTCTATGATACACAGGGGCAGATTAGCTGATAAAGCAAAATGACAAGCTCTCAGATTAAGCACAAAACTTTCAGCTTTAATTATCACAAAAGTTTTGGAAATTGAAAAAAAAAATCTTCTCTCTGTATTCTAAAGTAGAAAGAGACCCAAAAAAAAAAAAACCCAAGGAGTTCAGCCTCATGCTAGATTGTTATTGATCACGGCAAACATTTCTTTTGGGTTGCTCAGAGTTTGTGCTTGTTTTTATAATCACTACTGATTTCGGCATTAACTAAGTTGAGGAATACTTGCAGGCACCGTGGTGCTTGAAAGTTTGTGAAAGCTTTAGAATTTACTTTATTTCTGCTTTATTATAATTTTAAACCTCAGCAGATTTTCACACAAATCCTAAAAATAGATTAAGGAAACCTGATTAAACAAATGAGAGAAAAACATCATTTATTTATTAAGGATCCAATATCTGTAAATGACAAAATTGTGAACCTTTGCTTTCCCCTTGTTCGGTAATAATTTTAATAATCACTTGCAGTAACTGTTGATCAGTCTTGCGCATCAACTTAAATTGATTTTAGTCCGTTTCTCCATATAGAACAGCTTCAACTTTGAGGTGTTGGTGTTTTTCTTCACATAAATTGCCAGCACTACATTTCTATCACATTAAGTTCTGATCTGGCCGGTTTGATCTGACCACTCCAAAACTTTTAACCATTCTTTGTAGAACAACTTATGCTATTAGGGTCACTGACTTGCTGCATCACCCACTTTCCCTTGAAATTCAGTTCACAGACAGATGCTCTGGCTTTTTTCTTTAGAAATAGCTGTTTTTATTCAAAATTCATTGGTCCATTAATGGACAAATTGTCCTGGCCCAGAGGCAGAAAAACAGGCCCAAACCATGATACTACCACCACAATGTTTCACAGAAGGAATAAGGTTCTTATGCTTGAATGCAGTGTTTTCCCTCTCCAAACATAAAACTTCCCATTTAAACCAAGAAGCTTTGTTTTGGTTTCATATATAAGTTTATTTAATAGCCTTCTGGATTGTTTTTGCAATCTTTAGCAAACTGTAAAATAGTAGCGATGGCATTCTCCTTGTATCTCTCCCTTACACACTACTTTCTTTCCCATCTTTTCCTGATGGTGGACTCAAGAACATTAACTGAGATGGGCTTTTGGTGGCTTAAAGTTACTCATGGTTATTTTTAGACTCTCTGATCCTCACAAATCTTTTTTGCTCATGTAATGATATGCTTCCACATACATGTATTGTGAAGATTAGGCTTTGACATATTCCTGTTCTTTAAATAAAGCAGGGTGCTTACTCACACCAGATCAAATACATCCAATTAAAAACACGTAACACTAATTTTACCTTCAAATTTAACAGCTAATCCTAGAAGTTCACATACTTTTATCACCCAGAGATAAGTAATATTGGATGGTTGTCCTCAATAAATAATTAATCAAGCATAATATTTTTGTCTTGTTTGTTTAATTGGGTTCTCTGTGTAATACATCAGAGTGTATTTGCACAGTAAAGATGGTTTTCTTTTCGTGATTCTGCATGCTATGAAGAAGTGGTGGTGTAAGGTACACCTGCTAATGATCATGTTTCAGGTCTGAGTGTTGGATTTTAATGGTGTTATTTTCACCTACAAAATCAGCCAGTGTTATATTTTGGGCATATATTTTCTAAAGTGAATCCATGAATCCATTATCTATGCTGCTTATTTGCCAGGGTCGAGGAAAAGCTCAGCCAATTCCAGCTGACTTCAGGTGAGAGACAGGGTACATCCTCAAAAGGTCTCCAGTTTACTGCAGGGCTATCATAGACACAAACAACTATTCACACTTATTTTCACACAGGTGGGTAACATAGAGCAGCCAGTTGACCTAATGTACATGTCTTTGGACTGTGTGAGAAAACCGAAGTACCTGGAGGAAACTTATGAAGAGAACATGCAAACTCCACATAGAAAGCCTTGGGTAAAATTCAAACCCAGAATCTTCTCAATGTGAGACAACAGTGCTAACCACTGAGCCACCATGCTGCCCTACAATGTATACTGTTACAAATGTATAATACGACAACTCAAAGGAACAAAATGAACACACAAATTAGTGGAGCCAGACAAATGAAATACTTTTGTTAAAACAATTTAGGCATCATTCATAATAAAATGAAGAAAGGAAAGAAAAAAAAAATCTAGAAAAAACGTGACCCATCACAGCAAAGTGGGTATTAAGTTGGAAATTATAAAATATTTTGTTGAACTTTAAACACAATTTTCTCCAAAGTTGCATACTTAAAAGGGTGAACATTTCTGGCAGAGTTTGGTTGGTTACTCCAAAACAAGACATATGTTAGAAAATTTGGTATCAATTTAAAGCCTAGGATAGCAGCTACAAAAAATGGTTACAACGGCTCAATTTCCCACTTAATACCTACATTGCTGTGATGGGTCACAAATATAAATTCTTACAACACAAATAAATGCTTACAATTAAGTTGAACATATTGTTTTTCCTTGATTGGTTTTGTTAGGAAAAATTGCGCCCTATTTCTTTACTTTTTTAAAAAGTAATCATACAAAGGCTCATTTGTAGCAATAAGCAAACCCTGAGCCTTTCTGAGTGAGAAAGTTATTTGTCTGAATCGCAGTGCAATCACATCTTTTTTCTTCATGTTCCACGTACACAAAATAAGTTTTCTACAAAAATTAAGGATCATGAATGAAGGACAGGTAAGAAAATATCTGTGGAACACTACACAACTTGGTTTTATTCACTCCCCAGCAAAAAAATCCAACACTCTAATATTTTGCTGGACTGCCTAATGGTACAGGATTTTTCACAAAAAACATTGGTTTGGTTAGATGAGCGACCAGGGCTCCGAGAATGGCACAGAGCAGTGTGTGTGCTGAGTGCAGAGTGAGTAAGCGAGTTTGTGTGTGTGTGTGTGTGTGTGTGTGTGTGTGTGTGTGTGTGTGTGTGTGTGAGAGAGAGAGAGAGAGAGAGAGAGAGAGAAAGATTGAGAGAGAGAGAGAGAGAGAGAGAGAGAGAGAAAGAGAGTCGTTAGTTGTTTATTAGGCATTTCCACAAACAGCTGGTAGAAATGCCCTTCAAAAAGGGAATTTTTATATTTATATTCTGAATACATTTCAGAGCCTGTATTCATTGCTTTCACTTTAGTAAAGTGGCCTTTGCCCAATATAAAGCTGAAGAAATGGACTTGAATGATTTGCAAACGTTTAAATACGCTCAAAATTCCAGACATATTAAAACAAAGAGCAACAAATTCAGAACAATGTCCAAACATACTTCAGCGTGTGGTACCAAATGCCAAAACATTTTCAGATGCTGGGCCAATTCTTTATAGTCTGAAGGCCGCATAAAGATGAATCAGAACAATCTGTTCTTTTACTCGAGTAAAGAATAAGTATACTTTGAACACCTTTACCCATACTGCACTGCAAAACACAACAAGTTGGTATTTATAACGTTTATGTAAGCAACATAGAAGGTACTGTGATGCACAAAATATTCATTCAAATTTTAAAATTTCAAATTCAAATTTCAAATTCAAATTTCTCCACTAATGACAAGACAGTAGTAATGTTATAAGTAGTATTAGTGTAAACATGTCATTCAGGTAACATAACATTAGGCCCTATTATACAACAACAAGGATCTGAAATTATGTATGCCAGCTGGTGCCACATGAAAGGTCAGTGAATGCATGTGTTCGCTCCACCAGTCATTTGTATTGTGAATGTAATGTTAATGTAAAAACATAAGCCTTTGTACATGTATGTATGCATGTATATTCTTGTACAGGGGATCCTGTGTGTGATTTATGTGAAGGTATGGATTTTTAATAAGGAGAAAAAAAAATATTGGTTCCCACCACCAATTCAATCAATTGACTTTTAGTCACACGATGAAATATATCTATTTTAAAGGTAAAGCCATTTGTAAGTCCAACAGGCCTGCTGTAGATGTTTTCTTTGAAGGTGAAGACAAAAGTTTGACATGGTCCCAGCCGTCTCGGTTAAATTTTCTTTATTTTACAATAAGCAAATTGTATAATTGATGCTTTACCCATCATCTCTGCCAAATGGATGGTGCCCTGCTTCCTCCCTTGTCCTCTATTTCTTGGCACTAAGGAGGCGGCCCAGTGACAGTGTGAAAACTTTCAAGGCAAAATAAGTTATTGGTTGCATTTTGCTCCTAACCACAGCATAAAAAGATGTCACTGTAGCTTTGGTGTTGAAATAACATCCTGAGTCTGTCTAGTCCGAGACCAAGTCAAGGCTGACTAAAAATGCAGTCAATTCCAAGACAAAGACCTAAAAAAAATGTGGTCTTGAGACCATGCCCAGTCTCGAGTACATTTACGGTATTTGGCAGATGCCCTTATCCAGAGCAACTTACATTTCATCTCATTTATGCAACTGAGCAGTTGAGAGTTAAGGGCGTTACTCAAGGGCTCAACAGCGGCGGCTTGGTGGTACTGGGGCTTGAATCGATGACCTTCCACTGAGACACCACTGCGCTGATAGGCATGTCATTTTAATGGATTACATGCTTATCAGTGAATAGAGGCTGGTTAAAAAAGGACAGAGAGATCTTTTTTGATTCAGGCTACATTGCATGCAATTTTGTCATTGCTTCTTGTCTAAGGGAATGTTCATCATGATGTCACTAATCACCAGCATGACATGCTGGCTGGCAAGAGTGGCTGTTTACTAAAGGTGAATAAGTGATGCATGTGTGCTAAATAATGTGGTTGTGTTTTGTTGTGTACATAGATTTGATAAAGATAATTGCAAAAGCTTGTACCAGATCCCTAAAATCTGTATCATGAGGACAACTTTGGATAACTACAATTAAACATTCATGCTATATAAAGCAAGCTTTTCTTTTATAGCATTAATATTCTACTCAACTTTATCAGCCCTCTCTCTCAGATATGCACAGAGCACACGATGCCCCTTTGGTCTACTCTAATATTTGGAAGTTTTACAAGGTGAAATGTACCAATGTACTGGATGTGCCCTATAGACCAAAATAACTCCATTTTCATTTTTTCTTTGTATGAAAGCCTGCTAATGTATAATCACTTGCTGACGTTAACAAACCAGGGTTGAGTTGCAGCTCTCTCTCTCTCCGACTGCCTTTTATAAATGCTCAATCCCCAATGTGCTGACTAGGAGAGAAGGCTTCTCACTCACAGGATAGAATACTAGACCCTTTTTTTAATAGAGGAAAACATTAGCCCCTGCCCCACTATCGTATCGGGGTGAGCCAGGGCTGTCTAAAGGCTCAGATGTCTGGTGTCTGAGACTTTAACCCTTGAGTTGAAAACCTGTTTGTGTCTATCCTGCCTATATCCCACTATTTACCAAAAAAAGTAAGTCTCTGCTAACTTTGTGTAACTTATGGAGTTATGGTCTAAATATTGCCTTCTCCTTTAAACGAAGACAATACACTATTTCATGCAAATAAATCATACAGACTTTGCAGGTAAAACATGGCAGGTAAAGCTAAGCGCTACAATCCGCTTGCATAGAAAACGATATAATGTGCCCATTATTTTGGTAAAATAAGATCCTGGGAAGGATATAGTATTTGTCAAAAATATGAAAGGTTTGTTTACCATTTAGCAAGCTCCAAAAAAGTCATAGCTAACATAGCATTTCTATACAGCTGAGGAAGTATATTAGCATTAAAAATTCAGTAGTTTCAGTCAATGATATCTAATACCAAATACTGGAAATGCAATATTAATTCATGCTTCTTGCCAACCAATATTCTGTAGTAACCACTCCCTTTAAATCATTTAGCTCAAATAGAGCTTCACAACCAAACAGTCAAACTACCAAAAAGCCAAAAACAAGTAGAAAATATTTAATAAGTTTGATAAGTTATCCAGAATCAAGTTCATTATTGTTTGCTCATGATATATTTTTGTGGTAATTAAGTTTACCTTTGAGTTTAAATTTGAGTTTGACAAAACATGGACACATTCAATCAGGGATTGGGGTCTTGCTGTCTATACTTGGAAGTGGAGACCCAAAGTGTAATATTGGTGAAGTTCTAAGTTGAGAAAGATAACAAATATGACAATACACAATATCACATGCATTACACCAGGCTGTGTAAACTATATATAATTACTAAATGAACAAGGTTAGTCACTGTTTCATTGCCTGGTTGAATATAAATAGCTGCTTTGAATTGTGCCTCACCTCCATATATTAGTTGTTAATTCAACCATCAATAATTGTAATGATGTATGGACAATATAATAAAAGAAAAGAAAATGTTTATTTTCAAATGTGCTCCATCTATTATTAATATGCCATTGGATTCATATAAGAAATAAACACAATCCATCTATTGGTATGCAGGCTAATACATGATGCATCATATAATGTCAATGAGTAACACGACTTCCAATTCATTCACAGACAGCAAGGTCATATTACATTAAAGTCTGCTTGCTTGTGGTTTGAAAAATGACAAATAGGTATAAGTAAACCCGCAAATTCAAAACATAATGGCAGATAGAATGTCTTCGATTTTCACTAGCTGCTTGAATAACTGTTATGATATATGCTTTGTCTGTGAAAGATGCTAAGATGTTGTACAAACCTGCTATTAGTACTACAGTCTACAGTTTAATTATTTATTCACAGTCATCAGTATATGCTTTATCCTGGGCAAAGCATTGTGGATCCAAAGCATATCTGAGGACACAGGGTGCAAGACGAAAATACACATTGCATGGAAGAGGTCAAGGATGCCTCCTCATGTTTGCGTCCCTTATTGATAAAGTCTTAAAAAGTATACACACCTCACTGAAGTTTTTATTTTTACACCTGTGTGATGGACATATCCACAGACACACATTAAAAAAAATCTACTTTTAAATATCCATGCAGTTTCACCACACGCAACAGTTTAAAGTACCACCCATGCACCCCCACAACATTATTACCTCCACCGCTTGATGGGGGCGTTATGTATTCACCAGGGCAAAATCTACTGATGTGATTTTCTTTAAATTTGGAGGATGGGTGGGGCCTAGGCCTAGAAAATGTAGGATAAAAAGCCTACTTTATGAAAAAAAGAAGATAAAAGCATGTAGCGGTGTAATCTCTTAATATTTATAACATACACATTAAGACACATGCTATAATTCTTAAGATTGTTAAATTATGTAGCTTTATTGGTCATTTTATGAAGAGCACAGTGGTTATTACACATAGGGGAAAAGTACACTATTCCATTGTCTTATCAGTCGGCAACTACCACTGGATATAATTACATAGCATTGTCGGCAACAACAAATTATACCATTATGGGTAAATTTTTACACATTATGGGTCAATTTTTATTGACATGATACCATAAAGGGGCTGTGTGTTTGTGTTACTAAAAGGCACATGTTATGCTGCTGTCTAGTATCTTTTTGGGTGCCATACACCTAAAAATAACCGATTGTTTCATTTGTTTCTGGCTTGAGTTTCTGACATCCAGATTTGTAGACTGCTCTTTGAACTTTCTTTACTCTTCCACTGAAGCTCATTAAATACAGGTGAAACTCAAAAAATTTGAATATCATGCAAAAGTTGATTTATTTCAGTAATTCAACTTAAAAGGTGAAACTAATATGTTATATAGACTCATTACATGCAAAGTGAAATATTTCAAGCCCTTATTTGTTATAATTTTGATGATTATGGCTTACAGCTTATGAAAACCCCAATCCAACACATAATCCCACGGTCATTGAACCAGGTTTTGGTACTTTGGCAGTGTGGGCAGGTGCCAAGTCCTGCTGGAAAATGAAGTCAGTGTCTCCATAAAGCTTGACTGCTGAATCATCCCTGCTGCTCGTGCACCTTTTTCTTCCACACTTTTCCCTTCCACTTAACTTTCTATCAATGTGCTTTGATGCAGCACTTTAAGAACATCCAACTTCTTTTGCAATTACCTTTTGAGGCTTTCCTTCCTTGTGGAGGGGGTCAATGATGGAACTGTCAGGTCAGCAGTCCTCCCCATGATTGTGAATTCTACTGAACCAGACTGAGAGACCATTTAAAGGCTCAGAAACCCTTTGCAGGTGTTTTGGATTAATTAACTGATTAGAGTTTGACATTTTGAGCCTAAAATATTGAACCTTTTCACAATATTCTAATTTTCTGAGATTTTGGATTTGAGGTTTTCATAAGCTGTAAGCCATAATCATTTTTCAAAATTATAACAAATAAAAGCTTGAAATATTTCACTTTGCATGTAATGAGTCTATATAATATATTAGTTTCACCTTTTAAGATAAATTAATGAAATAAATGAACTTTTGCACAATATTCAAAATTTTCCAGTTTCCCCTGTACTACCACACAGTGTCACAGGAACGCCTTAGTGGCCTAGCCATCATTAATCTAGCCAGTATTATTTATGCAGCTACTGAGCAGATTTCATACGATGATGACTTTTGCATTAAGAAAGCAAGAAAGGTCAGGATTTAGAATTATGCACTTTAATATGTTTGTCTCTGTTTTAGTGCAATAGTATAATAATTAAGTTCCCTAAATTAGTGTTATTCTATTTGTGTATTAATGTATTAAAGGATTTGTGTGTAACTTATAACTGTATTTATTGGATTTTATAGCAGAACTCCTAAGCTGAGCACCATTGGCATGGGACATGATTTGGATGATTGTCCCATTTTCTTGCCACAGGAAAACCAATAAGGCTGTTGCATTGCTGAGTGCATGCTGATTGGCTGTTATGTATTGCTCACATACTTGCATGACCAAACAAAAATAGAGGCCCATACACTACCACTCAGACTTGCGCAGAATAATAAAAAAAAAAAAAACACAATCTGACTAAGGCAGACAAACATTCGTCATGCAAAACATGAATGAGAAACATGAACTCGTTAAACAGATAACTAAATTAACAAGACAGGTAATACAGCTAGTAAAAGGTAGTTTTACAGCTAGTAAATTAACAAGACAGGTAATACAGCTAGTAAAAGGTGGTAAAAAGAAAACCTACTGTTGACCGTTTCTGCTTTTCACTCCATAGTGTAGTTAGGAATTGCAGGGGAGGCTTATTTTTTTCCCCTCAGAACTCCTGGGTTAACTACTGCTAAATCTTCATTGCTATACTTTCTCTGCTCCAAATATAATGCTCTCATTGGTTTTTCTCTTGCGGGGTTGCCCAGGGCTCCATATAGGCTACGCCACTGGCTGCAAACCCCAAACTTAATGTATGAGCCCAATTTATGTCTAGTATCCTTTGTAAAGCACATTTCCATCTAGATCAGGGGTCTCAAACTCGCGGCCCACGGGACGATAGTTTGTGGCCCCCTCCATAATATCAAAGTTTAATGTTAGTGCGGCCCGCGAGTTTGATATGTATGGCACTTTACAGTGTTGTGGGTGGAGCTAAACAAACCTACCAATCACGGTGGGGTATATGGCTCTCTGGGGCGGGATATCGGCCGGGTTTGATGCAAGCAGAAAAACATTTCTTACTGAGTGAAAGTTACAGCAGCGTTGCCATGGAGTGTTTTCTTCAGTGCCTGGCTGGCTGCCTCGTTTCTATTGGGCTCACGCGGACAGTTGGCCCAGCACGCTGCGTTCACAACACTTCAAAATAAAAGTGTTTTTAGGTGCTTCCCAGCGGGACATTATACGTATATAAACGTGTATAAATGTGTGTGTGTGTGTGTGTGTGTATATACACAACTCCACAGATTTTACTATTAATCCTTATTCCAACTCTAATTGTTTGACAGCTAAGCCATTTTATTTCCAAACTGCTTTACCCTTTATTAATGTCATGGGGAGGCTGGAGCCCATCCCAGAGTACACCCAGAACAACTCACCAGTCTACTGCTATATATTCACCCCTAGGGGCAATCAAGAATATCCAGTTAGCCTTATGTGCATGTCTTTAGACTGTTGGAGGAAATCAACCTAGAGAAAACTCATGCAAGTACGGGGAGGGCATGCAAACTTCACACAGAAACAGCCTAACCAGGCATGAAGGCTTAAACCCAGCGCATTCCTGCTGTGAGGAAAAAGTGCTAACCAGACCAGCCAGCTGATCATTTAAAAAAATTTTGTTTAAAAGGGAAATAATTACATGTTTATGGAAATAAAATGCAGCATATATCCATTTTTATACAGCGTCTTATTTTATTATATAACCTTATAAAAGTATGTTTTACAAAAGGTATATTTCAGTGAAACAAAATCCCATCGTTAAGGTGCAGCTTGACTCATGTTAAGAAGGCTTCAGGTTCTTTAAATTACGCCTTTGTGCTTTTTTCTGGTGCGGTTTGCATGCACCTTGAGATAAAGATGAATAGTTTTGATGTATAACACTAGATTTTTTTTAAAACTCCTACGTATTACTATGCCATAAAACAGAACCTTGAGAGAGCTGCTTACAATGGGACCTTGGACAAAGCTCTATCAAGAGTCTGGCTCACGTGGCAATGAGAATTCTGCATCAAAATGAATATGAGAGATGAAGTAGAGGTAGCTGTGAACCAGTGCATCAGTCTGCATGTAGTCTAGCTGGGAAAATTTTTACATATTTCATGCATCTTAGGCGAAATGGAATCATCTATCATGATGCATTGTGCTGAATATGGAACCTCTCTTAGGTATGGATATTTATAGCTTGTAAATGCACAGAGCAAGAGTTTATGCTGAAAAAGAGGGAACTCAGCTATTTGTATATACTTTATTAAATTTTTCATTAAAATTTTTTTTTACCCAGAATGTACATATAAAACTTATGATGTTCATCTTAACTTAAATGTAGATTCATCTCCTGTTAATGTCTTACAGCATCCATGCCGCTCACATTCCCGAGGTCAGCCATCTGGTTTTCCATCAGCGATCTGGTGTAAGGTCTCTCGCCTCTATGGTGTGATGTCCTACCTCTAAGTGACCTTGTACATTTGACTGACTGGTTGTACAATCTGTCTACTGGCAACCAGCAGAGCATTTAATGGTTTATGTTTAGAAGGAACAACAATGATACATATATTAACCCTGGATTAACTGGGAAATACACATGAAGCAAATTTCTCTCTGAACAAAACACAAGTGTATTGTTGATCAAGTCTGAAGAATAATCTATTAACAGTAAGTTTGAAGAATTTCTTTAGTCCCAACAAATACAGGTAAGAATAACTCACCGACTTATTCTGTCTTGTGGACTATTTAGCAATAGTATCCACCAGGCCTAATACAAAAATTTGGTTTTATATACTACATAAGAAAAGCAAACATAAAACATGATTTTTATAGCTTAGTTTTGTATTTTTAAAGCTTTATCCTGAGTTTGTGAAGTGGATAATAAGCAATTATTGAATGAAGTATGATATGGAGAATTATTCCATCATGGCATTGTTATTCACTGAGGCTAAAGGCAGTTTATTTCCCACAGAAAATGACTACACCATGTCTGAAAAACATTGGTCCGGAGCTGTAAACTTCATTTAATTTTATCATTATTTAAGCTCATTATTTGTATTCTCCTGTGCTTCTGCTGTCTGTTGTGGGGCATAGTCTATCTACTTTATTATGAGAAGAAACATTGGCACGTGCCAACAATACAATATCCAGAATTATTTGATGGCTTTTCACCAGTCAGATACAAGAAAAATTCTGAATGAATTAATGATTATGTGCCTCAGGCTTGGTGGATGTCAGTGAAAGTCCTCAAAACAGAACGTCCAGGGGACTATTCAATTCATCGATGTTTACAGAGCCTAAGGCAGTACACAACAACCTAAGCATTAAATATTTTCCCTGATTATTGTATGAGGCTAAAATTGCACATGTATATTACTACATATCTCTAAAGGTCACATGGTAATTTTCAGCTCTGAACTCCTTACAGTTTCTCTTTTACAGGTGTTAAGGTGTAGTAAGGCGTGATAATAGAGCCTGTTGAATGCAGAGTGGTCAGCAGGTTCTTGTGTACTTGCTGCACACCACAGAAGATGTTCAAAGAGATGAAATAGACTTATGGGGAGGATACCTTATTGTATGATCAATAGTCAACACTAGCATCATTAGGTAAATTGTGGTCAGACCAGTGGAAACGGGTGACCACAGTCCATCATTGATGAAGACACCTTGCTGGAAGTATAGGCCACCATTTTGGAGGATCACCGCATAACCGTTTGTCAACTGGTCCAAAATGTCAAGATCGGTGTGGGGTCTGTGTAATAAATCATCTATGGTTATTCGCAAATGCAGACTTTATCTGAATGATGGCTTCTCCGGTTGCTCACACCATTCCAGAAGCAGTCACATGCTCCCAAGCTCTTATACCATATGCCAAGAAAACCAGGAGGATTTCTTTAACAGACTAATCATGCAGGACAAAACATTGGTCCATTACTATGATCCAGAGACTAGAGCCCAGTCAAAAAACTGAAAGCATTATAACTCATCACTGTTGAAGGAGGCACATGTCCAGCCCTCAGCAGGCAAGGTCATGCTCATGGTCTTTTGGGACCAGCATGGAACAGTGATGATGGATTTCCTGGCAAAGGGTTCCATAATTACATATGCATAATACTCTTCATCGCTGCAGAAATTCCAGAAGGCCATCAAAACTTTTCTCCCAACCTCCCACCATTTGACTTACACCTCTCTCCAACCATTTTTGAAGGGCAAGCACTTCCCAGGTCGTGGCTTCTGATGCAACCCGCAGACTACTACAGGCAAGGTCTCCAACAACTACATAAAGGTGAAGAAGTGTGAGACCCTTTGTGGTACCTATGTAGAGAAAGACTAAAAAGTGTGCCAAGTTTCCTTCCCTTCAGTCCATGGGAAATGAGCAAGTTGAAAGCCTTAAAACAGACCTTGCTGCTATTTAGTTAATGGCACCTGCTAAGCCTACTCATTCAGAGTTTATTACAAAATCCATGAATTCCAAAAGGTGTATTATTATATGCTACACAGAAACATAAGAAAAACAAACTTAAATAAGATTTTTGTGGTTTATTTTGTGATCGTGACAAACTGTTACTGTCTGTTGTTTTCATTCAAGCATTATCCACTCAGAATATGTTTTTTAAATGCAGGATAACAAACCAATCAGATCGCACCATTCCCGTGTAGTATATAGTAAAATAAATTTTGAATGTGGTGGTATTCCTTGAATGAATTGCATGTTACCCATAATGAAAAGACAGAAAGGGATACGTGACACTCGGCATCACAGCAGTAAACACTGACCCTTTAATTTGGTGTCTGATGAAGACATCCCATGCTGGGATATGATGTTGATTAGGTGACCATGGAGGCGAATTGCAATTTGATGTGAACTCAGTATTTAGTGCTCAGTGAGGATTAGGTAAAGGATGACAAGTGTAAACATGAGAAGGAGGGAGGGAGCAATGAGAAAGGTAAAAAGGTTAAAGACTGAATTTAAACCAAGATACAGGATTATATTATATTAAAAAAAAACACCTGCAAAGTGTCTTAATATCTGTTTAAAAAAGAAAAACTTTAGCAACACAGTGCATCCAACAAATGGAAACATTATCAAGGTTGTCTGAAAAAGCAAATGTCAACAGAATAACTGGCGCAAGCTGATGGCTGCAATTCTGAAGGTAAAGCGGAATCAACATTCTGACCTTATGAAGTTGTTTCCTGCTGTCCAAAGTTTCTCCTTTCATTTAATTTTTAAAAGCATGTTTAATTGTCAAATTTCCTTTTCAGGACACAGCAATGGACTTCTGATTTATCATTACTCATGATATAAACAGACTTCAACAGCATTTCCATTGAACTTTTTAGTGTTCTTAGTGAAGATACACACACACACGCGAGCACACACACACACGCGCGCACACACACACACACACACACATACACACACACACACACACAGACACAGACATACCATGAACCAATTCTTTTTGTCTCTTAGGAAGTTAATCAGATTTTCATTGTGCTCAGCAGCTGTATGATTTCTGTTGTAAGACTGCTGCAAGTTTCCTGCATGGAAAAAGAGTTCAATATGAAAAAAAAATAAAATAAAATAAAGTCTGGTTTATGCTGATATGAAATTATCATTTATCTATAAGTAGATTAAATTTCAGATTGAACCAGAATGATCATTTTAAATTATGCAGCGAGCCCTAATTGTGAGATTTTTCAACTTATAATACACACACAGTATAATATGCTACTTTGTAAAGCAGCTCTGCAATCATACTCAAGACAGCCTTGGGGAGAACATTAGGGATTCAAGAATACACACTGCCCTTTGAAAAGACAATGCCTTTATTTAGCCCTAAAGAGAACTAAAGAGAAGATAAAATGTACCTTTCACTACAAATAATCACAAATCTCATGCTCTCTAACCACGTTCCTCTCCAACTCAAGAGCCAGAGAGCATGTTTTTTTAATGGAGGCTGTTGCCTCTCCATTAACTCGCCACACTTGGTTCCCTATCAAGGAGAAGGGATAATTGGATTGTAGGAGGTGTGACAACAGATGTGTCTCTCTGTCACACACAACTTTTCTGTAGTTTGTCAGCACTGAAAGCCAGCATGGTCCACCATGGGGTCCAGAATACAGAGATGGAGACATTCCTTATTCGAAAATGTCTTATTTAAAAGACTATGTGTGCTAAGGCAGGACTCTGGCCCTCTGGGACTGGTATTGAGCATCTTAGAAAACCACATTACCCTCCACTAGGGATGCAGGGAGGCTGGAGACTATCCCAGCTCATTTGAATTCAATTCAGATTTATTTGTTAGCATTTTTCTTTTACAGCTAGCATTGTCACAAAGCAGCTTTGCATAGTAGAAACAAATTTGATAAATTAATTAAACAGTTTATAAACACTTGTATAATAAGCAGCAGAATTTAGAGTCAATTAAATATTCGTAAAAAAATACATGAAAATAAATAAATTATGTAAAAAGAAATTAGTTAAAATAAATAATGTATACATAATACACAGCAAATTATAAACAGTAAATAATAAACAGCATGCAAAAATAAATTATTAAAAGACAAATTTTAAGGATTTAGCTGTGGCTAAAACAAGAATATAAATAATTTAGGTAAAAAAATGTGTAAACATACTGTTAGGAAATCATGCACATAAAAATTATTTGGTTAAAAAATGTTCATAAATGAAACACGTACAGCAATCACACATAGTAAGTAAATCATGGTGTAAGGGATCCATTCATTAAGAAGTATATTAAATAAACATGAAATTCAATGTTATCTCTTGGAAATAAAATGAAATCCACTATGATGTCTTTCTAAACCCATTTACTTGCTCCTGCAAATGAGTCTAAATAAGCTGTGCGCTGGTGAGATGATATTAGTAAACATTGCCATCTTGGTGCAAGTGAGAACACAAAACCCTTTAGATCCCAGACGATTTCCTATGAATCGGTCTTGCACTGCCATGTTATCACACATTCCTCTGGTCTTGAAATTGTTAACGGAAACAGACACAGAAGCAAATCAAGATGTAAAAGGTGAATAAGAGATACTAAGCCTGTGAGCTGAGGTAATCTTTGTATTCAGCCAAAAATAACCGAATGTAAGTTAAAACACATAGGCTATCCTATAGTGAACTGGCACCTTTAAAATTGAAGTTTTAAAATTGAAGTTTTAAATTTAAAATTTTACACGTAAATCCTCTTAATGAGTCTTTTCTCTAAAGGATGGCTGGTGTAATTTTTTATTTACACCAGATATGATGCCCCCCTCCAAGAGGTTAAAACTGATGCAATCTGACAGCAATCTGAGCAGAGAATCGATTTTTTTTATTCAGCTTAGATTTTAATGAAACCTAATTCACCAACTATGATGTTCACTCTGCAAAGGCTTCTGCTGCCTTCAGCACTGACACAAATACCAAGGCAAATGCTACAGTACTTGTTACCTGCTTTTAATGAGACCGGTTCCAGCAGATTGCTTTGACTTTGCTCTAATTGCAGGTAACCGATTGTAGACTGACTTTAAATATTGGGAGAAAGTAATAATATAATCTGCTAGCAGAAATTGATAATGCCTTAAAACAGCAGGAGGGAGATTTTATAAGCATATAACCTTTAATAAATAGAGTTTTGTGGTAAAATTGGAACCTTTGCAGCACATTTGTCTTGATGTAATTGACAGAATTAGATTTTACCACAAAATAAAAGACATTATGTGATTAATTATACTCCAGCATGGTGGTGTAGTGGTGAGCAAATCCACTTCACAGCAAGGTCTTGGGTTTGAGTCCAAGGGCATTTCTTTGAGGAGTTTGCATGTTCTTCCTGTGTTTGCATGGGTTTTCTTTGGGAACTCCAGTTTCCTTCCACAGTCCAAAGATATGGACATTAGGTTATTTAGCTGTACCAAATTACCTTTAGGTGTGGATGTGACTGTGAATGCTGCTTTGTGACAATGTCAGTTGTAAAAAGCGTTATACAAATAAAACTGAATTGAATTGAATGGTTTTGTGTGTGCCTTCGCTCAGTGCCAGCTGAGATAGGTGCCAGCCTCTCCGTGATCCACGTAGGATTAAGCGGTTCGCCAAATAAGTGAATGAGTATATGAGCTACAAGTCAATTTTTTTAAGACAATAACAATTTTAAGTCAACAACACAAGCTTACTCTCCTTATTTTAAGCATGCTTTTCCTTTAAGGTTAAAAGACTATATTTTAATTTTGATTCTGTCATCATCTTGAACTTGAACTCGGAAGTTTAGAATCTGCACATCCTTCACCTGATTATTTCAATTTACTTTGTGTTTTTCGATCCATCTTCATCTCATATTATATATGTGCACATTAGTTACCATAATCAGGTGGTTGCCAGTGTCTGTTGTGTCATCAAAAACAACAACAACAACAACAACTACAACCACATACATCTAACACAATTTGGTGAGTTATCTGACCTGGATTATAACCTCCATACCAGATATAGTCCCCAATCTCTCATTACATTATGTTTAGTATTCACTCCACTGGAAAGGATTTTCACTAGATTTTGAAGCATGGATGTGAGAAATTGTGCTCATTCAGCCACAAAGAGCAGGGTAGATATTGATGTTGAACAAGGAAGCATGGGATGCAGTCAGTCTTCCAGTTCATTCCAAAGGTGTTCAGTGGGGTTGAGGTCAGGGCTTTGTGAAGGCCACTGGACTTCTTCCAGTCTGACTGACAAATAATTGTCATGCTGGAACATCTTATACAACTGAGGACTTCCAACACTTCCAACAGTTTAGGGAATAAATTAATGGGCATTATGGACATGTGTTCGTATAGTTTTGGCCATATAGTTAAGGTTTTTAAATGTGATTAGGTGAGCAATTTTTGATAATGTGTGAACAGTTCCATCCATTACTATACTGCTTATTCATTAGGGTCGGGGAGACTCCAGGTGAGAGGTTGGGTACACCCTGAGCAGGTCACCAGTTTATCACAGGGCTAAAACAAACACAAACACCTGCAGACCTACAGGCAACTTTGATCCTTTGGACTGTGGGATAAAATTGGAGTTCCCAGAGGAAACCCATGTTAGCACAGGTAGAACATGCAAACTGCACACAGAATGGCAGCGAGATTTGAACTGAGAACCATCTCACTGTGAGGTGACAGTGCTAGCTACTGTGCCACCAGTGTAAAACCATGGAAAGTAAAAGTTCTATATTTCATCATGCTATAACCTGAATGTTACTCCTTACATTCACTATGATGACACTTTTTACACTGTTTATATTCATCAGCACAGTGAAACAGTATGTGGACCTATTATTCCTATATTAACATGTGACCAAGACACTGACTCCATTTATATGAATGACAGAACATGCATTTAGAAATCCTTTCGCAGCTTACGAGAACTAGTGGTTAGCACATCCGCCTCACAGCAAAAAGTTTCTGGGTTCGAATCTCAGGCTCGGTGAAAGCGTTTCTGTTTGGAGTTTCTCCAGGTACTCCTGTTTCCTCCCACAGTTCAAAGATATGCACATTAGGCTAATTGATTGTTCCAAATTGCCCCTGGGTGCGATTGTGAGAGTGAATAGCTGTGTGTTTGTGTCTGTGTGTTGGCCCTTCAATTGACTGGCAAGCGGGTAAGGGTACGGGAGAGTCGGCTGAGACCAAGGTGAGTGATAATAAAAGATGTTAATAGGAGGTGGTAAAACCAATAATGTGACTGGAACAAAAGAAGCAAACGTCAAATAGAATGTTGTTTGTAAATGTTTAATCTCATTTGTTTAAATAGCCATATCAGATTAATATATTGACTTGAGTGTTCAAGAGTATTTAAGCCTCAGGTTGCTTATAGGTTTTCAGCAGGGTGGAATTCTAAGAGCTGAAAACTTTAAATGACAATAATTGAAAACAGTGTGAGTCCATTAAATGCTCTGAAACCTGAGCTGGGGAATTGTGTGGTCAAAACAGCTGCAATTCTACTGGTCCTTAATTTTGCGGAGTCTAATAACAGTAAGCTGGGGTAACAGAGATGCAGTGAGTGTTTGTGCATATTTGAGCATCACTGGTTTTCTGTATCTGACTTGCTATGTGCTGTTTTATATAAAAGCTATCACAGACCTTTTGTTAAGGCAGCTAACACAATTACATTCTGGGTATAATGAAAATGTTACTGCTCAATTCATGTGATTTATTTTCTTTGCAATGCGTAATATGTTACATAACAGCAGAGGCCAGATTTATTTGTAATTTTTTCCCCTCACTCTATTAAAACTAGGTGAAATTTTGCTTTATGTTTTATAGGCAATCTTGCAAGCTATAGGCTATGTTTATTTTTCTTTAGTTTATTAAACATTCTAATTCATACTAAGTTCTTTAGACCCAACATTCATTCATTCATTCATTTTTCAAGCTGCTTGATCCTATCAGGGTTGCAGGGAGGCTGACCCAGGACTTTCTTGCTATGAGGCCACCGTGCAGCTCTGCAGACCCAACATGTTTTATATTAATTTTCATATTATATTTTTTTATACATGACAGAATGTTTTATAATACAAGACAGTTATTTAGGGAGACTATTTAAATGACAGCACAGTGGCACAGCAGGCATCTTCGGAGTCTCTTATTCAATCGTAAATCCTAAAAGTAGGAATTCTTTTTTTTTTTTTTTAGACCAAGTGCATTTCATGTTCCCTTTGAGCTAGCATGGGTTTTCTCCACATTCTTGTTTAACCTCACTTCTCACAAAATATGCTATATTAAATGAGTTAGCTATGCTAAATGCCCCTTTGCTATAACACAGTATATACACAGGGTGGTATTCTCACATTATTCCGTTTAGTTCAGGTTTATATGTATAGCGCTTTTTACAGTTGATAAGAATTCATACATTTAAACATTTCTTCTACAAACCCTACACATCCCCACTGACCCAAACTCCCTCAGTTGATGTTACATATCAAACAGGGTTTTAGTGACATAATGTTTAATTTACACTCTTTTAATATAGAAAAGCATTTTCTTTAACACTAGTTAAGAATCTCAGCACCTTAGTTTGGTTAATACCTTCCACTTTGTTTCTTAAATGAAAGTCTTTATTGTTTTTTTTCATTTGATCCCAAATTTCTACCTTAGTCTCAAGTTTATTCACTACTCTGTGGTTCATAATTTCTGCCACTTCCTAACAGCTTTTAAACCACAACTAACAATGCAGACATTCTGTAGTACATTATGTTTTAATCCCATGTGCAGTGTTTGTTGGTGGATGATGATGATGAAGAAGAAGATGATGATGAGCTATAGACTTACTAAATTGAACATTACTTCCAGCTGTGTTTTCTGTTATCCTAATATGCATTCCCCAGAATTATTCTCTCCAAATTCTCAAACATACATAGATTAAAAAAATAAAAAAAGAGGCAACCCAGGCACCTTAGTTAAAGCACTGGAGGTAGTAGACAAGAGAGGAATTCAGATGAGATAGCTGTCATATGTAGAGTACAGGCCTCAGCTGGTGAACGTTCCCTGAATTCTAGTTTCCTCGACTTAATATTTTGAAGCTGTGAAGTCTGGGGAATGTTTATGTGTGTGTGTGTGTGTGTGTGTGTGTGTGTGTGTGTGTGTGTGTGTGTGTGTGTGTGTGTGTGTGTGTGT
>JAOUQZ010053797.1:0-12500 GCA_028564935.1 Neosilurus hyrtlii
AGAACACGCTGGAGGGACTACGTCTCTCGGCTGGTCTGGGAACGCCTTGGTATCCCCCGGAAGAGCTGGAGGAAGTGGCTGGGGAAAGGGACGTCTGGGAGTCACTGCTTTGGCTGCTGCCCCCGCGACCCGACCCCGGAACCAGCGGAAGAAGATGAAGATGATATGTGTGTGCATGTGTGTGTGTGTGTTAAACCCCCTTTTTAAAAGAAACATGCTGCTAAAAAAATGTATATATATGAAGATTTATATACACACACATCAACTTTTTAACAGCATGTTATTTTAAGAGGTTTTTTTTCAAGATTTCTAAAATATGAGATGTATTTATTTATTTATTTGAGTTTTTGATCATGACCCCATGCACGGATCACCTCCAAAATTGTGTGGCTTCTTATTTGTATTTAAAAAAAACATTCCATCCAGATCTGACTGGGGGAAAAAACTGGCAAATTCCCTGTTTTGAATAACTGTTGCTATCCAGAACCCCCTTGCTGGAGGTTCACTACTGATGGGTTGATGTGGGCGTGTCTGGGAGGTCAGGAAGTGAACGGCTGTGTTTAAAAAGCCTCATTCTCAGATTAAACGTGAGATTAATGACTGAACCGGAGTCCAGGGGCGGGATGTTGTTACAGGACTGTTAGCCCACATGTTGCTACAGTTTTACCGGTTTTTGACTGGGATATCCAGGAAGGTCCCCTCACAGCCCGGCTGCTGTGGACCTGAAGTGCACGAGATCGTCTCCAGGGTGTGTAAAGTGCGGTTCTGGATGGAGACCTGAAGATGTTCTGGAGGATTACAGGCACCTGAGCGGCTCTTACCTTCCTCTGTATCTCCCACACGTTGATGAAGTTCTTCCCGAGTTGAGCTCCGAGGATGTGTTCCCCGTTCAGGACGGTTAGAGAGCGGGCGGAGGAGTTGCCCCCTCGGTAAGATAAAAGATTTGCTCCGGTGTGAGGGTCGAAAACCGCGCAGTTCCACAGCTGCCCCGCCGAATCCGCCGTCACCACAACCTCCACGGGCGCCGCCATCTTGGATACATAAAGCGCGATTGTTTTGGAACGGAGACGGGGGCCGTCTGAAAAAGCGTCACTTCCTGTATAAAGACGCGATGGATGATGGGAAATGTAGTTTTTGTTACCAAACCTTTCTAACCTTTCTTGCGTGGAGCATAACCTGTTTTTTTTTAATATCCGAACTTCTTTGTGAAGTAGTAAAGCAGGTGTGCTGTCTGTATCTAGGTGCTGATCGAGATACCTTTTGTTTTTTCTTTTATATCTGTTCACTTCTCAACGCTTACGTCACCCGGAAGTCTCACGCAAGTCTCGCGATACCTCAGAGGCGCCGCCATTTTGTTGTGTGTTTTTGTAACTGGGGATGTGTAAACATTACCTCATGATTGAGAGTCTTGTCAGGGAAACCCACATTTTGATTCCTTTTTATTAAAAATAGTTTGCAATTATTTACAAACAAACATGGCAGCATAAAATCCAGTTCCTGTAAACACACAGAAACATGGTGGAGCCGAATCTTCCGCAGCTCAAAGCCACCAAGGCCGAGAAACTGACTGTGGATTTCAGGAGAACCAAAACACAGACGGCTCCTGTTTCCATCTTGGGCGTCAGTGTGGAAATGGTGGAGGATTACAAACACCTCGGAGTTCATACTGACAATAAACTGGACTGGGTTAAGAACACGGCTGCGCCTTAGGAGGCTAAGGTCGTTAAACATCTGCCGAACACGGCTCAGGATGTTTATGAGTCTGTTGCGGCCAGCGCCATCCTGTACGCTGTTGCATGCTGGGGAAGCAGGCTGAGGGTTGCAGACGCAAACAGACAGGACAAGCTGATCCGCAAGGCTGGTAACGTTGTGGGGACGGAGCCGGACTCTCTGGCGGTGGTGTCGGAGAGGAGAATGTTGTCCAAAATAAAGACGATACTGAACGATACCCCCGACCCGCTTCACAACCTGCTGATCAGTCACAGGAGCAGGTTCAGTGAGAGACGGATACCACCTAAATGTACCACTGAACCACAACATGAAATCATTCCTATCTGCAGCCTTTAAACTCTACATATTCTGTACATTTACAGCATTTGGCAGACGGTCTTTTTAATCCAGAGCATTTGAGGGTTAAGGGCCTCACTCAAGGGCCCAACAGTGGTAGTGGGGACTGAACCGCTGACCTTCGGATTATTAACACATCGCCTTAACCATTAAGTAGTATATCTGCCCAGATATATAGATATTAGTAACTTCTAATTTCACAGGCTCCTAATAAACAGAAATAAAAAATTACTTTTGAATAATTTTTAGGTAAAAATGTATTGAACGATGCTATTGTAGGCAACAAGAACCAAAAAAATCATTTTGACAAGAAAGTATGGCTAATAAACAAAAACACTCAAAATACTAGTTTTTTTAGAAAAATTTTGTTATTTTATTATTATTTTTTATTTTTTTGCATAACATTAATGAACTTCAGACCGTATTGAATGGTTTAGCAATTGAAGAAATAAAAAAATCCAGTGATGCAGTGATGATTCTGCACTTAACAAAATGAGGATAAATCAGAAACCAAATTCTATTCAAGTGTTTATTTCATGTAATATTGGGTCATATTGATAAGAAAAAGTAAACAAACAACAATATATAGTAATAACAAAAATAACAGTCTCTTTTTGGAAAAAAAAGTCAATATTTAGTGTGAACACCCTTTACTTTGATTACAGCATTTAACCTTTCATGCGTAGTGTTCACATATTTTTAATTTCTTTACTCGCTAAACCGTTTCATGCGGTCTGAAGGTTTTTTTTAATTGTTTTAAATTTATAGGTGTTAATGCTCCAAGAAAATCTCTTGGTGGTCTGTTCATCTTGGTGGTCACATAAGATGTAGTATACCTGCCTACCCTGTACCCCACATACCGACGCTCACAACTTTTTGTTTTGACTTTCTTCCTGTGCTGGAAGGTCAGTGCCTCCTTAAAACAACAGGAAGCATAAAAAGAAACAAGTCAATACTCAACTGAGTTTCAGTTTACTTTCAGAAAGAGACAGTCGAAAATAGTGCTTCCTGGGGTGTCTGTGTACTGAAGTAAAAGCAAGTACGGATTCACTTTTCCTCCAGATTTTTTACTGCTATGTCACGTTAAATATAATAAACTCGCCGGGTTACTATTACAAGTTTAATATACTATATACCTTATTACACACACCAATCAGCCATAAAATTAACACCTGTCTGGTCTGTGGTGCAGCAGCTCCACCAAAAAAATCTCAGCCTTAAATATATATGAAAATGTTTTTAAGCAAAAAATAAGAGCAGCGCAGTGGTGTGGGGTTTAGCATGTCCGCCTCACAGCAAGAAGGTCTCGGGCTTGGCGAGGGTGTTTCTGTGAGGAGTTTGCCTGTTCTCCCTGTGTTTGCACAGGTTTCATCATTTGTGAGTGAATGAGTGAGTAAATGAGTGAGTGAATGAGTGAGTGAATAAGTAAATGAGTGCATAAATGAGTGAGTGAATGAGTGGGTCAGTGAGTGAATGAATGAGTGAGTGAATGAATGAGTGATCAAATGAGTGAGTGAATAAGTAAGTGAATGAATGAGTGAGTGAATGAATGAGTGATCGAGTGAGTGAATGAGTGATCGAGTGAGTGAATGATTGAGTGAATGAATGATTGAGTGAGTGAATGAGTGATCAAGTGAGTGAGTGAATGATTGAGTGAATGATGATTAAGTGAGTAAGTGAATGAATGAGTGTGTGAATGAATGGGTGAATGAATGAGTGAATGAATAAATGAATGGGTGAGTGAGTGAATGAATGAGTGTGTGAATGAATGAGTGAGTGAATGAATGAGTGAGTGAGTGAATGAGTGAGTGAGTGAAGGAATGAGTAAGTGAATGAATGAATGAGTGAGTGAAGGAATGAGTGTGTGAATGAATGAGTGAGTGAATGAATGAATAATGGGTGAATGAGTGAGTGAATGAATGAGTGTGTGAATGAATGAATGAGTGAGTGAAGGAATGAGTGTGTGAATGAGTGAGTGAATGAATGGGTGAATGAGTGAGTGAGTGAATGAGTTGTATTAATCATTAATTAATCAAGGTGATGATTTAAAAAAAAAAGATGATTTCTTTTCTTTAAAAAAGACAAACTCAAACATTTAAAATAATTCTGTTTTTAAAGCCTATTTCTACAGGATCTTTAAAACACTCCTACCTGCCTGCACTCTCATTTTTTCTGATCACTCCCATATTTTTCCTCCTCTTGACTCAAACCAAACATCAGTGATGAAGCTTTATCATGTGTGGGCTCATTTGGCCTCAAGCCCAGCTCACTTCTGGGAAGTGTCCGATTCTGACAGTACTTGTTTTCCTTCTTCCAGGAATAACAATTTTTTTAAAATTCCAATATTTTAAATATATATCAGTTTTTATTTTGCAGGTGGACAGAATATTAGGGTGAAGTAGCATAAAGGCATCAGTACATCAGTGCAGTTCCTCGTGCACGCAGGTCAGGCTCGTAGATCACCGCGACGCGCTACGTAAACCTCGTACAGGTGATACTGAATTTAAACCAGAGCAAATATAGTCCGAGATTTTCAACATGCAGCTTAACAAATAAGCCACTTACATCTGCACTTTATAGGAGCTCATGGAATGAGAAGTAGTTCAACTGAATTAATACACACCGCCCGGCCAAAAAATAACTTCACACCGTAACATTTTCATGGTGAGCATTTATCCTCGATCTCAGTGTGTGATCTCCATGGCGTTGTTGCTCCAGTCGGTCTGGTCGAGGCTCAGCAACATTAATGTGGCAATAAAATAAAGTCGGCTGATGATCTGAATGAACTGAATGAGCAGGTTATCACATCAACGCACTTTTTCTGTAAATTTTGGGGAGAAACCATGACACACTTCCTTTAAAGTGGATTCATAATCACTGTTTCACTGAACCGAACCACTTAATCCTATTAGGGTCACGGGGAGGCTTGAGCCCATCTCAGCTGACCCTGGGCGAAGTTGGAGTACACCCTGAACACTGTCACCAGTCCATTGGATGACCAGCACACACAAAACCATTCACTCTCACACCCACAGATAGGGGTAATCTGGAACAGCTAGTTTGCCTAATGTGCATGTCTTCGGACTGTGAAACTACCTGGAGGAAACCCACGCAAGCAGAGAGAGAACATGCAAACTCCACACAGAAACGCCCATGGCCGGGACTCTAACCCCGGACCTTATTACCGTGAGGCGGATGTGCTAACCACCACGCCACTGCGCCGTCTGGGGTTTGAATTTGCAAACTAATTTGTAATTAGTACATTCATTTTCTTAGCCATTTAATTCTAATTAGGGTTGCAGGGAGGCTGGACTCTGGGTGAAGGCGGGGTGCACCCTGAACGACTCAACAGACCATTGCAGGGCCAACACACACACAACCATTCACACTCACTCTCACAACTAGGGGCCATTTGAAACCGCCAATCAGCCTAATGTGCATGTTTTTGGACTGTGGGAGGAAAACAGAGTACCCAGAGGAAACCCACACAAGCACGGGGAGAACATGCAAACCCCACACAGAAATCGATCCCAGGACCTTCTTGCTAAACAGGTAACTGAAAGGTGAATTTCGATAAAGCCTTTTTTTTTTACGCTCACACGTGATGGTAGTTTTGCAAATTCTGAAATGGAAACAAATTTTACATGTACAGTATAAGTCACATGACAGGACATGAAAAAAGAGTCGCTGTAAGAGTGCGAGGGCAGTAAACTCAGCTTTAATCACAAGCTTTAAAACAACATTCACAACAGAGTTTTCCTAATTTATTTTTATAAGATTGCTTTCATTTTGAACAGTTTTGCCGTGGAGGCCTGCCTGGTGTGTTGTAAAGCCCTGTGAAATGAGTTGGTATTTCCTGAAGCCTGGGGAAAATCTTAGCAAACAAGATCAGAAGGAGAAAATATTGGCTTTTCTGAAAAATTATTTTTAATTACATTCTTGTTTTTTTCATATAACAGCAAAAATATCAGTTGTTGCAGTTAAACTTTGGTGACAGCGTGAACACAGTGGGATTCAAGTTGACATTAGCACCCAGCAATGAATAGACTGTGATTTATTAAAGATACTGTAATGTATCTAAATCCATCCCACAAATCGTTATTTTATATGTTAATAATGCAAGAAATTAGTTTTGGTAAAAGTCAGAGTAGTAAATAATGCAGTTTAATGTGATAGTCGAGTCATCAATGAGACACCAACACGAACACACCCATCTAATAAAGTTCAAACAAACGGTGATGGATGAAAGACTCGGAGATGTATGAAAAATGCTTGATGACTTCTCAGCAGATCTCTAAATCTATTCCTGGCTTACATTTATGGCATTTGACAGACGCTCTTATCCCAAGAGATCTGTCATTTTTACACAACCGAGCAATGGAGGGCTAAGGGCCTTGCTCAAGGGCCCAAAAATGGCAGCGTGGTGGTAGTGGGGCTTGAACCCCTAAGCTTCAGATTAATAACACAGAGCCTTAACCACTGAGCCACCACCGCCCTGACTTAAAAAGACATATCTGTCATAACGCATTTATAACTTAATGGTCCAAACATCAAACTATATTTAATTTTAAGGGGAAGAAAAAAGAAAATGAAATAAAGAAGAAAAAGCTTAACGCTGAGTGACTGATCCGAAGTCAGTTCTGAGACTCGCCCTGTGTCCGAAACCTCTCACTCGTTCACTCATTCAGTCATTCACTACCCCCTACTCACTATATAGGGGATTAATTACTGAGGTCTATACAGTGAAGAGTAAAGTGTTGAAACACTTTCAGACCCTCCACCTCAGTACTGTTTATTACGTAATGCTGTCAGCCAATTAAAACGTGCCAGGTCAACATCAACTGAGCAGGTGGATCATCTGTAAGAACCACCGCCGCTGCCTTTTATTAAATCAGATTCCAGGCTGTGGATTGGTTTCTTTCACTGCAGTGCAACTTCAAGTTACATATTTTACTCCATTTTGTCTTTATTTTCTACTGTCTCATTTATAACGATCCTAATTTCACTCGGCTGTTTGTTTACCGGCCTCGAGAGCGTAGCAGGTATTGTTTTCACTTCTGTCAGTTTGTGCTTTTGGATTTTTTTATTGTTGTTTAAAACATTTTTGTGGCCACACCTGCCTATATCTCAAGAACTGCTTGACCTATCGCCGTCAAATTCTCAGGGTAGCAACTTAGGAATAAAGGCTGAATTGTGTTTATGAATAGTCAAGGTCAAGGTCAAGGTCAGCAAAATGGCCACCAATTCTTTATAATGGCTAGGTAGCGGCTGGTGCGATTTCCCAGTTGAGGGCGTGTAGTTATAATGTGTTTCACGATTTGGCTTAATGCTTTTTCATTTTTATTTTAAAAAATAAATCACTTTTAAACTTAGATTGCGTCGTCGGTGTGTGTCTTTGTGATGCGCCGCCTTTATTTTCTGAGCAAGAAACTCCTGAATTTTTTTTCTTGCGCACCCCGGTATAAGAAAGAACACGATGCATGATGGTATATATTGCTTGGTTAGAGACACTACTTTTCACAATGCATTATGGGATACATAGAGTCCACTATGATGTATAATAAATTCTCACTATAGATTCAGACATCACTTCAGAACGACGAGTAGACTACAGCGAGTAGCGAGTGATTTTCGACACGGCAAAAAAATGCTTGTTTGATATCACAGGAGCAAAATAAAAGGAAAAGAAAAGAAAACGTCTTCTGGTATTCCCCTTAAAAGTAAATTACTCATGTAGGAATGTCCTTATTGAGTGAACTGGACATTCCTGTTTGTTTTACAGCAGTGCCTTTTTTTCCATACAAAATAACATGTGCTTCAAGTTCAGGTTAACCGCACACGTCACACGGGTGTCTTGAAACAGTGTTGTACTGAAACATGTATCCGATCATCTCGTTCAGTCTCTCTTCAAAGCTCCGCTCTGAAATGAAAACGCAAAAAAATCACTTTAGCAAAAACGCTGTGTAACATTTAGATATTTAGTTAATCGTTCATGTTACACAGATAAGAAGTAATACAGTTAAATTCAATTCAATTAAATGCTTAATCATCAGTACTCACACAGTATTAAAAGAAAGCTGATGCACAAAAGCCCGATAAGGAAAAGGCCGCTTTTTGTCCCGGGGGCTCCATTATTTTGGGTTGTGGGTTGGGGTGTGATTTTGCACTTGGCTCTAAAATCGAGAACAAAACATGAAACATTTTTCATTTTCTCCTTCGGCAGATGTGTCTCTTTGTCCGAGCCAAAATTCTTCCCATTCCTTCCTGGAATAAAGATCGACCTGAATTATGACGAGGTGTATTGAATATGAACTGTAACTCACAGTTGCTTCTGTAGGAACTGCTTGCTGGACTGGCAGGCCTGATTCTGCATCTCGGCTGCGGTTTGGAGACTCTGAGCCGCCTTCAGAGAGCTGTTACACCACTGGTACTCGATGACCGCCTGGGTCAGATTATGCTGCAGCAGTTCAATCACATCTGAAATGAGATCGGAGAGCAACACGTAACTCGGATAACGCACGGTGACTCCTTTATGTTAGGACAGATTTGTGGATTCTGTAAACAAGCACACGGCACTGGAGCCAAGGGGGAAAAAAAACACAAACGGTTTTTAAACCCTAGTAGCGACCGAAGCCAAAAATGAGTTTATGCAAACATAAAATATAATCCTATTGTCTTATAAGGTTATGTCTCGCCAAAGAGCAACATATCAGCATGTTTCAGGCCTGCATGATGTCACTCGGCTATTTTGGGTAACACTGAACCCAAGTGCCGGTCCTGTTCTCATCATCAGTGTTTAATTTTTGGCACAGCTTTAATGATTAAGTAACACATGAAACTGCATCCTGTTCCAGGATCAGATTTTCCCAGCTATCGCACGTTTCCCGTCTTTCGCAGACGTGATCAGTAGGTCCTGTACGGATGGTTTCATTCTCCACCTGCAGCTCTCTTGCTCAGAGCTCTTATTATCATGTGTCTTCTTTTCTGCTGTTAATGCAAATCGTTTCCTGTGGTTTAAGCTACACGGTAGACAGGAAATACTTTTCTTTCTTTTTTCTTCACTTTTAGATTGTCTGTGCAGATTCTAATATGACTTTGTTTTTTTTTTTTTGAAGCTCCAATTACTTTACTAGAGTCTACCAACACCCCCCCCAAAAAAAATAAACATCATAGGTATTATCTTAGGTAGTTCTGTATCTCAGAGCACAGACAGACACACAGACAGACAGACAGGTACAGACAGACATACAGCAGACACACAGACAGGCAGAGACAGACATACAGACGCACAGTGTTAGCCTTATCTGGGCAAAGTACGATCCGCTAAAAAAAGATTTTCATCGAAACTCCAAACATTGCAAGCCTCAAACTTTCACTACTCCAGTCCAACTCTTCATGTTACGCTGCACTACTGACATATCGGGCTTATTTGTTTTCTTTTCTCCGTTTCTATGGCTACAAGGGGAGAAAAGCCTCTAAGAATATCTGTAGGAGAGTGTGTTCCTTTCACAGCAGCCTGGAACGGGAGAGAGGGAAAAAAACTGACGTGAATTTTCCTACCTTGCTGCTGAGTGATATTTGTAAGTTGGTTGGCCTCAATAGCTTTGTGCAGCAAAATCTCATTATTTAGTTCTGTGATGTTGTCGTTCAGCATCTCCTGAAACACACACACACGAGACAGAGGTTCATTAACTGGGTGAGTTAGGTAGGCTCGTGGGTTAAAGGTTAAAGGTTGGGGAAAAGTCTGAAAGATTTGACTGCGGACGGTAGCGTTGCTATGTTAAGGAGTGTTTCGCATCACAAGAGGGTGTGACCGCTCCGTGTCTGTGGAATCACTGAGTATTAGAAATGACCTGGGACCTCTGATACCGGACTGTGAACACCAGTGTTGTCCTTTTAACCCCTCAAAGTCACAGCTTATTACTCGGTTATTCACGTTAAAGTATCTCATTCAGTAACAGATATAAAAGACATATAAATAATTCAACGAATGGGGCAAGGCGGGGTGTCCGAATCTGCTGATGAGTTGAGGAGGTCATGGTAAATTCTACAAATTACTATCGCTGTAGAATTTAATTCTATTCATATTGCTCATGTTCGGGGCGTCGCTAGAGTTGGTTAGAACATCCGCCTCACAGTAAGAAGGTCCTGGGCATGGCTCGGGGCGTTTCCATGTGCTTGAGTAGGTTTCCTCCGGGAACTCCAGTTTCCTCCAACAGTCCAAGGACAAGCACAGTGGGCTAAGTTCCAAATTATGGTGTCTAGGAGTGAGTGTGAGTTGAATGGTTTTGTGTGTGTGTGTGTGTGTGTGTGTGTGTGTGTTTAGCCCTGCGACGGAGTAAAGAGCTGTTCAGGGTGTACCCCGCCCAGTGTCAGCTGAGATAGGCTCCAGCATCCCTCCAGCTCTAGCGGGATTAAGTGGTTTGGCGAGGGAGTGAATGAGTGTGATTTCTTCACTTCGAAACGAGTTCTACATCCTTAAATGTGATTATTATTACTGTTATTATTATTTTATAAAAGACTTGTTGGAATGATTATTTAAATTGTAAGGATTTCTCATATCACATATGTATAATATCTCGCAGGAAAGGCACGGTTTTGATCTCCTACTCACTCTTACTCCACACATATCAGAAAAGCACTTCAAAATGCCTCAAGGACAAGACTATCTGTCTCCACGCTATAAAATACACAAGTCAGATACCAATAACAAGAAACACTTACAGTTAGTTGATGACAAGCATCCAGGGACTGATTGAGGATTTGCAGTTGGTGTTTCAGTTCATTTATTTGAGTCAGCAACAGGCTCTGGTTGGTACGACCTTCTCTCACCAGTTCCTCCAACGCGTGCCGGTCCTTGGCCCATGTGTCTCTTTCCAAGTCCAACTTTTCCTTCAGGCTCTTCAGGCTGGCGTTGCACTCTTTGGCTCCCTTTAAATCAGGCGATGTGGCCCATACCACTATAATGATGAGTGAAATGATTGACCAAAGAGCCAGAATAGCGATGATGATGTTGCGCATCCTGTGTGATGACTTGGAGCCAGTCATAGTGATTGACAAGCAGGTAGAATAAAATACCAATGATTAAAAAAGTCCAGTCAGGGCTGAAAAGTCTGAAAGTGTGTGTGTGTGTGTGTGAGTGTGGGTGAGAGAGAGCGAGAGATTGAGGCAGAGGCTGACGGCTGTAGAAGAACGTTTCTAAGGGTTGGACTTCCCCTTAAACCTCTGCCTAATACTGGGCAGGAAAAGAGGTGTGGTCATGCTCCTGGTGGTGGGATGAGTGCTGGGGGGGGAAACCTGCTCATACCGTTCCTCCTTTTCCTTATGTGAGGTGAGACGTGCAGCTTATTTGGAAGGCAAATATATGGCTTGAGGATCTCCCTGTTGCGTTTCATCAGAAACTGAAAGTTACAATAATTCTCATTTTCCCCAGAAAGGGAGCAGCGATGTGCATGTTTCAGATTCCTTTTCTCAGTCCCTGGGAGTGATCTGGCACGTCACCCTGCTCCAGCGTCGGGATAAGGAGCCTGCTGGAGAGAGGAAAGCAGCGCAGCTTGTTTGTTCCATTAACTATGTCTTGTTTAGAGCACTTTCATAAGACCACTAGAGCAGGAGTCATTCAGTGTTTCCACACGCCATGCCAGGTTTTGTGAGAACAGGCACACACACACACACACACACACACACACACACACACACACACAGGGTCCCCACCCTGTCCAGCCATTCCTGAACTGCCATGTTAAAAGGGATTGGTCTGGATTCTTCTCCTTGCATAAAATTTAAAAGTGAAAGGGGGAAAAAAATCACCAGGGGATTTTATTTTTGAAGATGATATCTTGGGTGTTTTTGAAATAATTATAAAAAAAGAGAAACTAAACATTAAACATGAAAAAGCTTATAATTACAGTACAGTAAGGCTCTGTCTAGCTGACAGCAAGAAGGTCCGAGTCATTCAGGTCAGTTGTGGCTCCATGGTTGAGGCAGTGGGTTACTGATCTGAAGGTTCAATCCCCAGTACCACCACTGTTGGGTCCTTGAGCAAGGCCCTTAACCCTCAATTGTTCAGTTATATAACAATGTTAACTGTAAGTCACTCTGGGTCAGAGAAAATGCCGTTAATGTAAATGTCCAGGGTTCAAGTCCCGGGCTGGGTGTTTCTGTATGGAGTTTGCATATTCTCCCAGTTTTTGCATGGGTGTTACTTGTACCAAGTCAAGACCCCGATCTTCTCTTTGATATTCAGTGGGCAGACGGGGGTGACATTTTGACCCCGTTTCACAGAGATACCTGGCGAGGTCTACCATAAGATCTCCACCTTCTCCAAGTGTCGACTGAGATCGGCTGCAGACTCCCCATGATCCCAAAGAGTTCAGAATAAAACACGGACAGGAAACCGTTACTATAACCGTTACTCTGGAAGGGAACATCAT
>JAOUQZ010053797.1:17500-22356 GCA_028564935.1 Neosilurus hyrtlii
TTAGGTGCAGCATAGCAATAATTATGTCAGCGGAAGGTCCTCACAAGGATAGTCGAGACGTGCATATGTGTGTGTATTATAATCTCTTTTAAGGCCCCAAATGGCCCCAGAAAGATTCAAACATTTTTTAATTGTTGTTTTTCCTTTTGTGTTGTTTTTCTCTGTTATCATTTGAGCCGAGGGATATTTTAGGTACTGTTTAATTTTTTCACTTCTGCTTATCGATATGATGAAATATTCCAGCATTGGAGATGAAAGCTGGTGCTTTTATTTTCAGATAAAATGGTTAGCATGCAGCTTTAATTAGCTGTATTACACTTTACATCACTATAAAGTCCTCACAAGGATAGTGTGTGTGTGTGGGTGTTCTAGGCTTCTTGTGGTGGACCTCCACAGGTATCTCAGTGAAACGGGGCCAAAATGTCACCCTCATCTGCCCGCTGAAGATCAAAGAGAAGATCGGGATCTTGACCTGGTACAAGCAGAATTCTGGTCAAGGTGTCCAACTGCTGCTGAACTACAACTTCACTGTGCCCCCGCGTGTGCGCTACGCGGCAGGAATTAACACACACAAATATGTGGTGTTACCCCGGAATAAACCCAGAGCCCATTATCGGTTAAGGATCATCGGTGCCGAGGAAAAAGATACCGCGACGTATTACTGTGGATATTCAGAACAAACGCATGAAAACAAAAACATGCCTTAAATACGAGTGATCTGTAACAATCTGTGAATGTGTGATTATACAGTCTTTATGATCCACTGATTTTTTTTTAATCATCTGTATTTTTCTTACCAGCTCACCTTTTTCATCAGCTTCATATCATTACAGCATTTCCTTATTTTATTTTTTATTTTTTATGTTGTTTACACTGATTTCATATCAAAGTTTCCCATTCAATTCCAGGTAGATTAAATAAAGATGAAGTACAGTGGAGTCTCTTGAAAATAAAATGGAATCAGATCCACAAAGTCTTTCTGAAACCATTTGTTTCCTCCTGAACGCGAGTGTTAATGACTCCTGCACCGCCGCCATGATATTAATAACATCTTTTTTATTTGAAATCATTTTCCGTGTTCTGTTTCTTATCACTTGATCTCAGACTTGTACACTTTCTACCAATCACTGTTGCGCTGCCAAGTTATCACACACGCACAAGTTCGTTCCTCCGGTCACGCCGTCACGTTACTGTTACTGTAAACATACAGAACCAGAACAAGATGTAGAACAGGTGAATAAGAGACACTAAGCCCGTGAGCTGGGGTGGTTTCACCAGGAAACCTTTCTATTCATCCAGAATGAACTGATAACAGAAGATAATATGAAGATTTATAAAGCTTCCGATGGTTATCTCTGTTGATAGGTGTCCGGTGTTGGTGCTGTGTGAGTAGCGCTTTATTGAGAAAATAAATATATAAATAAATAGATCCCCCTGTATTTTCCCGGATTCATTCTGGAGTGAAAGAAGGAAAAGGATAACACTGAGTTTTCTGTTCACCGCCTTTCACTCAATGATTTCGGCCTTCATTAATGTCATCTGTGTTGTTAGTTTAATTACCCATTTAATTAGTTCATGTTCCGTGTTGCCACAAAGATTTTGTGTGTGTCAGGGGTGACAACAAGTTGATTACATCTTTACACAGAGAACCAATCAGAAAACTCTTTATTATTTTTCTCAAAGTCATGAAAAAAAATAGACAATCAGTCTTACAGTCAGATTCTTTTCTGGAAGTGCTGGTTAGCATGAAAAACTAGCTACACCTGGTTGCCACTTATCCATTACGATAGCCCCTCCCCAGCATCAGGTGACCATGAGGACCAGTGCTCTGATCCTCGCAGCAGGATATTAAAGTAGTTTTTGGTGGAAATTCTTGCCATCAAAATGTTTTTATTCCCAATTATGTTGCTCTTCATGGAAAAAGTCTAGAATGAATGGAAGAGCCAGTTGGTAAGGACTAAGCTTAGCACAAGCTGCCACCCCTTCCGTATTTTTAAAGTGATATCCTAGTAGAAGATTAGCCAATCAGAAGGTATGATAGCTCATAAACATTTAGGTACATTTAGACTAAAAAACATGTTTACACAGAAACAAAACTCTGATCAGTAGCTCGTAGTTGTTTGATGTTGTTCCATTTTTACCTTTAGGTTAGCAAGACCTTGCCATACATAGCTAAGACCATAAAGGTTTTTTTGCTACTTTACTGTCTTCTTGCTAGTTAAAAGAACAGTAAATAATAATTCATGTAAAATCTTTTAAGCATTTAATTTTCCATATAACCCTGGATGAGTTCAGGCTTTTTGGAAAGACTACGAGACCTAAGACTTTAAGAAACCTGGTTAGGTGAATTAATTGATTTCATAGGATTTTAGCACAGCACAGTTTCCATGTGGAGTTATCTTTATTTTTTAATGTATAGTTTTCATTCATTCATTTAAGCATTAATTGAGCCGCCGAAATGATTACTCCTACTAGGGTTTCAGGGAGCCTGCAGCCTCAGGCAACTCGGAATATGGTAAAGGTGGGGTACACTCTGAACAACTTACCAGACCATTGCAGGGTTAACACAAACAAAGCCGCTCACACTCACACCTAGGGGTAATGTGGAACAGCCAAATAGCTTCATATGCATGTTTTTGGACTGTGGAAGGAAACCAGAATACCTGGAGGAAACCCACATAAGCACAGGGAGAACATGCAAACTCCACACTGAAACACCTGAACACACGATTGTATATTCTAATGCTTGCTTAATACTTTGTGTACTAAGAACATATAAACCTATACACTACTAAATACTCGAGTTGGTTGTCCAAATGCGAACTCTCCCCTAATGAGAAGTGCATTTCCCTCAATTCTATTATATTAATATATGAAACTTATATTGTGATTGGAATCACAAGAACATGGACTTTTAAGTTAATTCCAAGTTTATTTGAATTTTGTTGATTTGTCTCAAAATGATTGTGATGTTTTACAATCCTCCTACCCTCATCCTCCTCCCGTTCTCATTAGGTCTGTGACTGTGCTCGTGCGGGAGGGACGCATTGATTCACACAAACATAGTTCGCCTCGGAGGCGGAAGCAGATTTATAGTTTTATAAATTTATAAACTTATAGTTTTATTTCCCTATATCTTCACTCTAGCTTTGTTGAGTGAACTGAATCACTTCAATACGATACATATTTTTACATTATTTTAAAAAATTGCGCAGTCACGTTGGAAACGTTGGAAAATATTTAGATATTTAGCTGCTTACTGTCTGAAAAAAGACTCTAATGTCTGCCAGCTGGTCCTGCTTTTTCCGTTTTTTAACGGTAGTCCCTCCATGATCTGTGACAGAGTCAGCCAGAGCCGGTCAGAGCAGTGATTCAAAGAAAGCTGCCAGGGCCGGAGGCAACCAAGTGTGCAATTGAGAGAGGGGTGGTCACACACGTTTCTTTTCCTTAACAGATACAGGAAAATAAATTGTAGGAGACGGATCCGATCCGTTAACAGTCAAGGCTCATAAAAGTGGTCCATATGTCACATATTAATGTATATTAATGGGGGGGACAGATTTGAAGTTTCCCCTAAAGAATACGTGGCTATGCCCATGCTTTTATGGCTCAAAATTCTCTGTAGCATCAAACACTTAAGGGTGGGGCAGTAATGTAGTGGCTAGGACGTCCACCTCACAACAAGAAGGTCCTGGGTTTAAGTCCCGGGCTTGGTGAGGGTGTTTTTGTGAGGAGATTACATGTTCTAAATGTGTTTATGCGGGTTTTCTCTGGGTACTCTGGTTTCCTTCCACAGTCCAAAACATGCACAGTAGGTTAATTGGCTGTTCCAAATCGCCCCTAGGTGTAAGTGTGAATGGTTGTGTGTGTGTTGGCCCTGCGATAGTTATTCAGGGTGTACCTTGCCTTGGCCCAGAGTCGATTGAGATAGGCTCTAGCCTCCCTGCGACCCTAATAGGATTAAACAGTTCAGCAACTGACTGAGTGAGACATTGAGAAAATATGCAACGTGTACATACAGGGAACTGTATTGACCTGAATATGAATATACACTAATACACTAATATATATATATATATATAATGTGTCCTGGAAAAGGAAAAAAATACACACATGCTACACTGTGACAACCAGTAAGTTCTTTGCAGAAGTAGTTCTAGTGGGTGCATCTGGCTCAGCTACAACACCAACAGCTCTTTCCTGTTTTTTAACAGCTCCCAAGTGCACAACTGTCAGATCAGCTTGTTTTTACCATATAACTGTCAGGTGCCTTTGGAAAAACACCAAACACAACCACATAACGCATAAACTGCATGGCCTGTCTCAAAACGAACAATTATTTTTTATTTAAAAAGAAATCAATAAATTTTAAATAATAATAAATAAATAAATAACTACTACTACTAATGATAATAATAAATATAGTTGCAAACAGTGATTCCTGGGGTCCAAGCAGTGAAACCAATAACTAGTATAAGTGGAGAAATAAAAATGAAGAGTGATGATGTGACAGAATAATAATCCATCTATCCATATTTTAAGCCACTTAATACTAAGTAGGTTCGCAGGGAGGCTGAAGCCCATCTTAGCTGATTTTTGGGTGAGGGCAAGGTACACCCTGAACAGGAATAGCTTAATAAGCAGTGATTCCCGGGGTCCAAGGGACAAGACGAGTGATGTCAAGGAAGTGATGAAGAGAAAGAGCTGATGAAGATAAATGATGAGGAGTGACGAAGAGGAAGAGCTGATGAAGATAAATGATGAGGAGTGATGAAGAGAAAGAGCTGATGAAGATAAATGATGAGGAGTGATGAAGAGGAAGAGCTGATGAAGATAAATGATGAGGAGTGATGAAG
>JAOUQZ010053823.1:0-5000 GCA_028564935.1 Neosilurus hyrtlii
CACAGTGCACTGTGCACACACACACACACACACACACACACACACACACACACACACACACACACACACACACACACACACTCTTACACTGTAGACGTTATTCCACACCACGTTAGAACTGTCAACATGTCACTCAGATGACCTCTTCCTGGAGCTGGTATGTGACTCAAATGACTCAAATCCCTTCAAATCATTCTCGCAGGAAGTCCCTGTCAGCCAAAGCAGGACACTCAGTGAAAGCAGAGATACAGAGGAAGCTGTTGACAGTCTATACGATATACACTTCAGTCCTTGTCACATTTTCCATTTAAGTATTTTCTGTGTATAGCAGTGTATCAGGTGTAAATCAGGACTCAGGCTATAAACAAATCATTGTTCAGGAATCAGGTTATTAATACCTAGCGGCTAATCTGCGCCAGAGGCACGAGTGTAATATACTCTACTGTACATTTACACTGTGGGTGCTTTTTTCCATAGTATGACCACTGATGGCTAAAAGTGGCACCACAGAGCGGAAACGAGTGTCCTCTGCCAGACAGGTGGTGCAGTGTCCCGTTACGCGGTGACGCCTTTTTCCGGAAACGGCACTGCCTCCTTCGGAATGCCAAGCCACTTCCTCACGGTGCCAGCGGCAGATCAGGAAAGCATTCCCCAAATGGTCCACGCGGTTCCGAAGAGGGTCATCTAACATCATCTTTAGACCAAAGCTGGCATGGGGGCAGCCGTGGCCTAATAGTTAGAGAAGCGGCTTTGGGATTGAAAGGACACTGGTTCAATTCCTGAACCAGCAGGAAAAATGTGTGATGGTGAGGGAAGTCAGCTGTAGCTTCCCTTCCTGCACCTTCATAGCTGAAGTGCTCTTGACCTGAAGTGCTCTTCAGGTGAGCCCACTGCTCCAAATGTGTGTGCTCACTGCTTAAGTGTGTGTGCGTGTATGCTCATCTTGGATGGTTTAAAAGCAAAGACAAGAATTTCCCTTGCGAGATTAATACAGTATATTAAAAAAAAAAAAAAAAAAAAACACGATGTGGATGAGGATATTAAAAAAAAAAGAATATAAAGGGGGGATTACTACTACTAATAATAATATCTATAATAAAATAACAATAATATGCTCTGTGATGGCCTGGCGAGCTGTCCAGGGTGTACTCTGCCCTTGCCCAGAGTCAGCTGAGACGGGTGCCAGCCAGTTCAGAAAATGAATAATAATTATAATTACAATAATAATAATAATAAAAATAATAATACTGAATCAACAGAAGTTCCTCTGGCTGTTATTACAGTGCTAATCAGAGTGGTGGAATTTCATTACCCTTGGAATGGGCCTGGGGCATAAAAATAGTCTGCTGTTTGTGTGTGTGTGCAACTAATTTTAGTTCCTGCAGTCTGAAGTGATAGAAAAAATCTAGAACATTGTTGTACAAGGTAAAAACATCGAGGTAACAACAACATGTGCATTGTGTATGTTTGTAAGTAAGTGTGTGTGTGTGTGTGTGTGTGTGTGTGTGTGTGTGTGTGTGTGTGTGTGTGTGTGTGTGTACCGGAGCCACACTCTGATGTCATGGCTCATATTTTGTAAGGACTTCTGGATCGGTCCTCCATCTCTCTCTCTCTCTGTAGGCAGTCTGGGACGAATGCATTACTCATAGTTATGTGGAAATGCAGGACCTGTTTCAGATCGCTTCCAAGGAACAAATGAGTGTGACGGAAAGTTCAAAGCACTTCCAGTGCATTAAAGGGATACTCCGGCATTTTTACAACCCAGTCTGTATTAACCACGTCTCTCGTGTATATGTCATTAAGACGAACACGTTTCAAAAGGTTTCCCTTTAAAAAAAAAAAAAAAAGAGAGAGAGAACAACATATAGCACAACAGTGAAAGTCTTAGGGCAGCTGATCTTGTTTTTTATTCAGATTGCTGTTATTTGTTGAATGTTTCCATGAAAATCTTCAGTAGATTATAGGAAATAAATCAAGACATATCCCCAGAGATGATGTCTATGTCACAAGTTTCTCTCCTTCTGTGTTTGTATTTAATCTCCGCCATTTTGCTGATGATTCTCACTTCCTGGTTCTGGCTCCGCCACATTTCTGTGTCACAAGTATAAGTTCTTGCTTATTTTTAGTCTCTGTCATTTTTCTTTTTGTGGAATCTAATCATCATTGTATTATTGGACCTTTTTTGTTTATACTTTGTTTCCTCGTCCACGTTTTTGTTCTTTCCTTTTGGAAATTTTGCTGAATGAAAAAAATGGGGTAAAAAAATTCTCATGCACTAAAATTCTTACTTTTACACAAAGAAAAAATAGCTGTTGTTTTACTAACAGAGGCGGGCCAGTGAGGTACCGGTTAGCATGTCTGCCTCACAGCAAGAAGGTCCTGGGTTCTCACCATGCTTACGTGGGTTTCCTCTGGGTACTCCAGTTTCCTATTGTGGTCCAAAGACATGCACATTATTCTAACTGGCTGCTCCAAATTGCCCCTAGTGGTGAATGTGAGTGTGAATGGTTGTGTGTGTGTGTGTGTGTGTGTGTGTGTGTGTTACCCTGTGATGGTCTGGCAAGTTGTACAGAGTGTACTCCACCTTTGCCCAGTTTTGGCTGAGATCCTAATGACCAGAATAGGATTGAGCATTTCGACAAATGAGTTAATAAAAGAATATCGGATTTGCCAATTATGTTAAGAGGTGTAAAATCATGGATTAAACCTGACCTTTGACCTGGTTGCTGTTATCGTGTTGCCCATAGTTACAAATGACTCCGGCATCTTCGCTATGGCAACAGTTGTGGCTTTCTTTGGGCTGCTTGATGCAGACAGTTTATCGCTTACTCTGATTCATTCGTTTACTAACACGTTGAAAATTTAGATTGAACATAAGTGCTTACAGATGAAATTCAACAACTGCCCGTAGACTTCCATTCGTTTCTCTTTCAAGTCAAAATAAAAATCTCTAACAACATATTTGTTTATGGTCCTTGGAAATACTGAACAGAAATAGACAATGATTATGTTGAATCATGTTGGAGTATTCCTTCAAAAGCTACTATATTGCCTTCCTGAGTGGCGAATCGATGAGGTGCGCGACTATCAACCTGGAGATCACAGCACATTGATCACCAGGGAATCAAAGGTAGATGAGCTCATTCGTACAAAGGTGCAGATACCTCTTTCGCTCTGAGTGTGTTGGGCCGACCCCAATGTGCATGTGCAGCAGTTCATAAAGATGGGGTGGCGGGGTAGTTAGGTACAGAAGATGAATACAAGGTGAAATGTGTTGTTTAAACTCATTTGGGAGAGAATTGCATTCAATATGTCTCTGGCAGCAACATGTAACTAAATAACACTGTGGAAGTGTAACTGTAGCTCTCATTGTAAGGCTTGCGACTTGACTGACACTTTAAACACAAACACACTCACACACACACACACACACACACACACACACACACACACACACACACATTCCTATTTGACAATGAATGGGTTTCAGCTGAGAACACAACAGAATTCATCAGTTACTTAGGCTCACTCTATCACACTTCTCCCTCCCTCTCTCTCTCTCCCCCCATCTCCCTCCCTCTGTCTGTCTGTCTCTCTGAACATTCAGTGTTATTGTTAGTAGACATGTTAGAGATGATTTTGTGAGTGTGGTGAGGATGTATGATGTAGTATGTTACTGAAGTGTGCATACCTTTTAAAGCAGTGTGCCGACGTTAGGACCCAACAGCTACTGATCAGAGTGGCTCCACACACCAATCGCCCGTCTGATTGAGACCCGCGCAGTCGTACCGCAACCTGCCACGGCCACCCGCCCCTACAACATCATCATCATCATGATCATCATTATTATTAGCATTTTTTATTATCATTATTATTAACATCATCATTTTATTGGTATTATTTAAAATTATTATTATCATCATCTTCTTCATCATCATACTTATTATTTTATTGTTATTATTATTATCCTTATTATCACTTTTATTATTTTTATTATTATCATCATTATTATTACCTTCGGCTACCTCCAAAGGTCCTATTTCACTCCTGTGTTTGTTGCCAGGATTAAGCAAAAATGTAATTTCTACCAGAGGGAAAGCTTTGGACAAACAAGACTCAGATAATAATAATAATAATAATAATAATAATAATAATAATAACGAATTAATAAAATATATATAAATGAATGAACTAATCTATTTTAACAATTCTTCATATTGATGGATTTTAACATCTGCTTTGACTCCCTCAACTTTTTATTTTCATTTAGTTTTCTTTCTCTCCCTCTCCCTCTCTCATTTTTCTGTCACTCTGTCTATATCTTTTCTTATTCTACCCCTCCATTAACTCTTTTTTCTTTTTGTCTACCCCTCCTCTATCTATCTATCTATCTCTTTTCCCTTCCAGATTTATACCACGTTTATTAAAATATATAAAGATGCCCCGTTCTGAATACCGGAGCGAGTTTTGTCCACCGATGATCCTCTTCTTCCGAGAATGTGAGGGCCTCAGACCACACACAGAGTTTGCGACATCTGCAACACACATAAACACTTACACTCTGATTTATACACACACACAAGAAGGCAGGTGTTGGTTGTTTTCTGTGTGTTTGTGTTAATGATGAAAACAGTCGGGTGAGTTTTACTGAATTATTAAAGTGTTTAGTTAAATAAACCACACATACATCCTCCGTGTGTGTGTTTGGGGGTATTGGGGGAGTGTCGGCATTACTAGGGCAAGCAAGAATTTCTTAGAAAACCACATTCTCATATTTTCCCTCTTTCCACCTTTTCTTTCTGTCAATCCATCCATTTTTCTTTGTCCAGATGGTAAAAATGTCTGCATTTCATTAGTAAAACCTCATGCTAATACATTCATCTGTCATGTACCAGAAACACTACAAATCATGTCTAGATTGCAAATTTTCGTAGAACTCTGTTAATAGAAATAGCAGAAATTAATTATCGTGTATTCTGTGTTTATATCTTGCTTCTGAT
>JAOUQZ010053823.1:10000-22350 GCA_028564935.1 Neosilurus hyrtlii
TAGTCTCTCTCTCTCTCCCTCTGTGTGTGTGGGGGGGGTGTAGTGTAATCAGGAATTAAAAATGAAAGGAAGTCTTTAGTGAGAGGCATACTAAACACTATTATAAAGCTGCAAGGGGTCTGGAGCTAAGTGTCGAAAAAGAAAACTGGAGGCAAAATGTGTAAAGGGTCTTTAGTTGCATGTTATAAAGGCAGAGAATTTGTGTGCGTATGTGTGTGTGTGTGTGTGTGTGAAAAATAAAATGAAAAACAGCAGGAAAGAGTACATCAGTATTTTTAGAGTTTGTAGAGGATCTTATGGTGTTTCAAAATCCCGTCTCCTTTTTTTCCAAAGCAATAAAACTCAATATGGCAAAAATCACAGAAAGAATGAGCACAGCAGGACACACACAGGGAGAGAGGGGGGGAGATTGAGGAAGGGAGGGGGCTGTTTGTACAGCAGTGTTACGAGTGGTACGAGTAACCCTGCATTCTGGCTAATCTCCTACTAGCGTATATCAGCTCGTATAACATGAGTAACTACTGTACATCACTACAGAAGGTGAAACGACATGACAGGATGGGTTTTGGTTTAGGAGTGGTATCTGTGCTAGGCTTAAACAAACTAGCCGACTGTGTGAGTGAGTGACTTGGTCAGTGTTTTGTTTAGACCATGTTTTGTTTAGCTAGCTAAGCTGTCTGTCAAAATTCTTTATAGAAAACATTTCCAACAGTTACAGTTTACACTAAAGATAACAATGCAATACAGGAATGTTCAGAAATTCAAATTGCTTACTTCTTCTTTTTGACTCTTTTTGTCATCTATTTGTTAGTTTAGCATATTCAAGTAATGGGTTTTATCCGTCATGCTAATGGTACACAGCTACATTTCTCAAGTTAACTCATGTTAGCCTGCTACTGTGTAGTGATCCTTCATCTCATCACGTTTATATGGTCGTGTGTTGTATTGGAGATTTCTTCATGGAGGCTGACCACCAAAAACTAGATGGGATCTCACTCACTCACTCATTCACCCACGCACCCACTCACTCAATCATTTCCCGAACCGCTTATTGCTACTAGGGTTGCGCAGAGACTGGAAACCTATCTCAGCCGACAACAGGCAAAAAGCAGCGTATTCCCTAAACAGTTAGCCAGACCATTTCAGGGCCAACACACACACACACACACACACAACCATTCACACACCCCTAGGGGCAATTTGGAACAGCCAAAAAGCCTAATGTGCATGTCTTCGGACTGTGGGAGGAAACCGACGTACCTTGAGGAAACCCACAAAAGAACAGGGAGAACATGGAAACTCCTCATAAAAATGCCCTCACCGAGCCCGTAACTTGAACCCAGGACCTTGTCGCTGTGAGGCAGACGTGCTAACCAACACCACTGTGCTGCTCTGTAAGGGATCTTCGCTAATTATTTTTCTCAGGAAGGTTGGAGGATAAGTGGTTTTTACTAAGTAGCTACTTAATTGTTGTTTGCTAATAAAATATGTTAGTGTGGTCTGCATTTCAGTGCTGTTCCTGTTTCCTGTATGTCCATAAAACCTAATTATTCCACTACAGCATAATAAACCTAATTCTTCCACTACAGCATAATAAACAAAGACCACCAGACTCCATTTGCGTCTCAATAGACAACCATAAGATTTATCAAATCAATCTCACGGCAGTTTTTTACTGACTCTTTAACAACACATTGGTTTATGTTATTATATCCTCACATGCAATACACAAAATTCCATTAGCCATGTACAAGTATTTATGATTATAAATAAGTAATAATAGGGGAAAGTGCACATGGTTGTTGTATTTACTGCTTGGAATGTGAGCAGAATGATGCTGTTACACTAAGCTACGTACATGTTACTCTAAAAAAATTTAAATGATTGCCACATATGACAAGCCAAAAAAGGTACATGATCCTACCGCAGTACACTATTCTAACAAAGAGCTAATACACACACAGACGCACACACACATAAAGATCCTTGTGAGGACCCTCCATTGACATAATGATTAATAGAGCTAATTAAATGTCTGCAACTGAAACTAACTTACTTTAAAATCACTAAAGAAAGGGAATCTTTTTTGGCTCCCCACAGGGTTCCACACAGTATGACCTGTGTGTGTGTGTGGAGGTTTTATTCCAGTTAAAATCATCAGCTCTTTATTGAGAGCAATGGGAATAAAATATGATAAGTTGATCGACAGCTGGAGCTGTTAAAACAGTCTCACACGCCTGCCAGTGTTTTATTTCCTCTGTATGTCTTTAATGCTAAAACACTTTCAAACACATGAAAGAGTGACTCAGCCTCAAGCTCCTCAGGATCAAATATACAGTTATTACACAAGGCCAAACGCTTATGTGGAATCAGTATGAATAAAATCCGACTTATTATGTACTGAATATCAACGACGTTTGCTTGTCCGTCTGTTTGTGAACAATTTCCTGACAAAATTTGAACAAGATTTGGGATAAAATGTTTCCTCAACTGAGTCTTGGAAATTATTGGTTTTTGGAAGGTCACGGTCAAAGCGTAGTGTGATGGAATGAGATCTTTCATTTTCTGCAGCTATTGCCCCCTATTGGTTGTTTTGTGTATTTTATTTTTTTAACTTGAGCAAAACAGGAAGTGAGCTCACTTCCCTTAGGTCACTCCCTCCTTAGTACCAGTTTTCTTCGAGGTCTAGCTAGGAGCAGCCACATGTGCTCGTCTGTTGCCATCCATGCCTTTACAAGTTAATAAGTGGCATTGTCTGTTATATCGTTTGCTATCACTGAAGCAATGTTTGTTGGGATGATTGTTTTGGAAAGTGCCAAATTTTGTAGTTTAAATCTAACTTGGAAAAATGCGTAACCTAAGCTAATTATGACCGATATAACTCGCATGCAATGTATTTTTTGATGTTTGGTTATACATTCATTTATTCAGCATGTTTTCATCTGATACTTTATTTGAAGAGTTGTTACCAGAGAAATATTATACTGTGTAGTGATGCAACATTTTATTTATTTCTGCTCTTGTCAACAGTTTCACACTTATCTTGATTAAACCATTCAACCCAACACATCGGCCTGTTCCTTGGAGTTTGATTAGGAGAGTGTTTAGCTGTCTGTATAGCTGAGTCTACATTCATGGGAACAACACTTAGTGAAGACAGAACAGTAAAAAAGATGTACCATCTATAAGCTGTGAAGGAATTTGGCAGTGCATTGCCAGACGCCGGTCATAACAGAAAGAAAAGCGAACAACGCCTGCATTTGCAGCATTTTTTTATGTGAATTTAAGAAATATTCATCTGATCATATTTAACGATGTCAAGCTCATACTCTGTCAATGCTGACACTCAAAGCCTGGAGATTAGGTCAGAATGTGGTGCCTCAAGGATATCTTCTAAGCCATAGGTGTCAGACTTATGTCCATAGGCCAAATCAGGCCTGCTGCCTCATTTTCAAGAGCTCTCAAAGAATATGATTATCGTACATTCTTTGCATCGCCTGTTACCATGAAACCTAATTCATCATCCTTCCACTAGGTGGCAGCACCCCATTTCAAGTAAACAGCTAGTCATTCATGACTCATGAAAGATTGTATGCTAGCTTGTCGCTGTTTAGCCCGTGAAAATGAGTTTGACACCCCTGCTCTAAGCAAAGCTGCTGCTGCTGCAAAAGATCGTGCCAAGGCAGAAGCTGCACGCTCATGAGCAGTCTATGCAAAACGTCAAACAGATATAGAAGTAGAGAAGGCATGCACAGAAGCTACACAGAATGCACTACAAGAAGAGTGTAAAGCCGAAGCTGCCTCAGCAGACGCTGAAGTGTTTGGGGCTGCTGCAGATTTACAGAGCTGACCTTGTGAGCAAAGCCAGTCATGTTCAAGCATCAAACCAGGCATTACAGCGCACCATTGAGTACGTACGAACACAATTTCTTCAGTTCAGTTACATTTCAGTCAAAATATTGAAGACATGGAATCTGCGGTTTTTGTATCACAACACACACATTTCCCAGATGTTGATGTTCACCATGTCCGTCATAAAATGCAACAGCCAGACCCCTCATCAGGTCCAGCAGAAGTAATGCTTCATCTTTTCCACTTTTCATCAGTGGCTCCCGCCACTCGCATGCATCACCATAAAGACTCATTTAAACCAACTCCTGCCCCATTCGCATTGAGAGGCTAAAGGTTTATATGAGTTAGCTGCCTATCTGGCACGTTGAGAGCTCGTCACAGCTGGACTTAAGGTGTTTGATAGCCAGCTTGCTATCTGCCCTGGTAATCTAGTGTTGTTAATGAAATGGAAGGGCTTAGCCTCATACCTAGTGAAGAAATAAACCTGCTGATTAAGTGGCTTGGTGGGAGTCACTACACCATGCCAAGAGGATGAGGGCAGTTCATGTTAACAATCCATCTGTGGGTTTGGGCATGCTTTGGTGGAGGCTAGACAAATGCTATGGCTTTCCAGAAGCTATCAAAGCTTCTCTCTTCAACAGATTAAACCACTTTCCTAGGCTTTCAAATAGAGATCACCAGAAGCTTCAAGACTGTGATGGCCTGGCAAGCTGTACAGGGTGTACTCTGCCCTTGCCCAGAGTCGGCTGAGATGGGCGCCAGCCTCCCCGCGACCCTAATTAGGATTAAGCAGTTCAGAAAATGAATGAATGAAGTTTCAAGAACTTGGAGATTTGCTCCTAGAGATTAAAACTGCCAAGGCAGAGGGTTATTTGCCAGAGGTCAGTTATCTAGATACTGCATGGGAAATAAACCCTATAGTTCAGAATTGCCCCATAACATCCAAGAACAGTGGATAACTCAGGGGTCCTGCTATAAGAAGGAGCACAAAAGTTCCACAAAGTTCCACAAAGTTCACAAAGCTCCTTTTCGTTCTTTGTGGACTTTGTGTATAACTAAACAGAGATGATGAGTGATCCAAGCTTTGCTTTTGCTGCATCGAGTGCAGCTGCATTTAAAAGGAGACGGGTCCTTCTCCAAACCTTGGAAATCCAAACTTCCTGTATCAGTCAATAAAACTGAAGCAGAAAACCCCTCCTCCTCTCATTCCTCCAAAGGACCCATTACAAATCCATTATGTGTCCTCTCCACAAGAAACCTCAATCCCACAGAAAATGTTGAGGCTTTGGGGAGAAACCACTTGCAGAGCAAAGGCGCTTCTGTTTAAGAACTGTTGTTGCGCCTCAGCAAACCACCAGGCTAAGAAGTATAAGGTTGACACCCACTGCTCAGAAATGTGACAGCAAACGGCACATTTCAGCACTCCATCCTGGACCAGAACCTTGGGCTCCAAGTTCCAGCACTCCTACAGAGCATGATGGGGAGCCTCCTGAGTGTGTCACTGATGTGGCAACCCCTTCATGCACAGCCGTGTGTGGTGAGGGTCTTAAAGGTAAAGCGTGTTTGAAAATCTGTCTGGTCAGTGTCTATCCAAAGGGTCACACAGAGCAAAAGTTGAAGACATATGTGGTGCTAAGCGACCAAAGCAATGTGTCACTGGCCAGATCAGCATTCTTTGATATGGTTATCCCTATACCCTCAAAATATGTTCAAGAATCACAGACACTGCTGGAAGAAGAGCCTCTGGATTCCTGGTGGAGTCAGCTGATGGAGAACTTTACCAATCATTGCCAACTCTGAGTGTGACTTGATTCCTATAGGGATGAAATTCCTACCCCAAATGCTGCATGTAACCACATGCATCTCAAGCCTATAGCTGACAAGATTCCTCTTCTCAACGAATCGGCTAAGATACTTTTGTTACTTGGCAGAGACATTACCCAAGTACACAAAGTTTGTAATCAGCGTAACGGTCACCACAATAAGCCCAACGACTAGACCTGGGTTGGGTTATAGTTGGTAACGTCTGCCTCAGTGGGGCCCACCGGCCAATTGATAATGCATTCAAGACCAATGTCCTTGAGAATGGACGCCCCAGCTATTTCAGGCCTTGTGAGAACAGAATCACCTTCAAAGAGAATGTTGTTAACGAACAGGTCATTTCCCCTTCCACTCTTGCCTCTACTCAGCCAAGCTTAGGTGAGATGGTCTTCAGTCATTCAAAAGATGATAGTAAGCTAGTACCCTCCATCGAAGACGAAATCTTCCTCCAGATCATGAACAAGGAGTTCAAGAAAGATTATTCCAACAGCTGGGTCGGTCCTCTCCCATTTCATAGTCCAAAGCCATGTTTTCCAAATAATCAAGAGCAAGCCCTCAGCTGACTGTTACTCCGCCGAACCTTCAAGCTCCAGTCTTACATAAAATATTTAGTCATGTTTTTGTTGCTAATAGTTCATGGTGACTAAATAAATCAAACCTTTCAGTTCCAACATTTATCACGGCTGTGTGTACTGTGATATTTGAGTTACATTTTGTGTTTCCCATCACTTTAAGCCCACAGCTGCCAAACAGGCTAAACTAGGTCATGTCAGGTCACGTAGTATATGAAACGTCATACACTGCGCTCAGCGAAAGTGCAGAAGTGGAAACAAGGGCATTTTGTAGCAAGTCCACCGCGGACGGATTAAGCTTCATAAAGTTCCAGCAAGTAGACTGTATCCCCGAATAACAACCACAGCGTTTGGACGGGCTGGCAACTGACTCCAAGAAGACTCGATCCAGTGATTCAGATATACATACAGTGTATATATAAAGGCTGCAGAATCGATTCCGCTCCCTTTGAGAAAACGACTCACATGTTCCAAAAGCATCTTTTACATTAATAAGAAAGCCTAAATTTAGTTAATATTGTATATATATATGTGTGGTCATTTAATTGACTAGAAACTGATGAGGACTCTGAGGCTGCATGCTGTTAACAAACCTGTGAGACAAGTTCGTGACATGGCAGGTCACGTCACCACATTTGCTGCATTTTGGAGAGCTGGTGCTGCTTGCTCAAAAAAAAAAAAATTATTTGTTTGTTTGTTATCTACATACTTTCTTGTTCTAATGATTTCAACATGCCTAGCAGGTAAGATTTAAGATATTTAAGCATACTTATATCCCATGTAAGACTGGACCTTTAAATAGGCAACCGGAGATGAAACTCCATTTTGTGGACTTCATGGAAGACATCTTCAGAAACAGACATGCTGAGCCAGCTTCACCACCAGAACTTGACAAAGAGTACTGGTACTTACCTTCCTTTAGTGTCTACCAGCCCCAGAAACTGGGGAAAATAAGGATTGTCTTTGATTCAAGGGCACAGTTCAAAGACATATCATTGAATGATGTTCTCCTACCAGGTTCAGACCTCAACAACACCTTACTTGGAGTTCTCATGCGATTCAGGACAGACCCTGTTGCTGTGATGACAGACATCCAATAGATGTTTCACTGCTTCCTAGTGAGAGAGGATCATCGGGACTACCTCCGATTTATGACAAAGTGTTGGAGTATCGCATGAACATTCATGTGTTCGATAACTGTCCCTCACCAGCTGTAGCCATTTATGGTCTAAAGAGAATGTCCATGCATGGTGAAGAGGAGTATGGACCAAAGTGAGGAGCTTTGTGCACCAGCATTTCTACGTCGATGCCGTAATGTTTTCACAGTGCAGAAGATGCCATGAAAGTGCTGAAACGTGCACAGGACATGTTGGTTCAATCCAATCTCAGACTACATAAGGTCGTGTCTATCAGTGTTGAGGTTATGAGAGCATTACAAGCTGAAGATCTAGCTAACAACCTGCAAGACCTGTATGTGGGTTAGGACCTATGCAGCACAGCCTAGGTCTTGGTTGGGATCTTGCTACAGACACTCTGACTTTCCTGTGGCTGTTGCAGAAAAACCCTTTACATTTCATGGTGTATTATCTATGGTCAACAGCTTGTGTGACCCGTTGGGTTTGCTGCTCCCTTCAGTGTTCAAGGCCACTCCATCTTGAGAGAATTAACCACCGATACTTGTGACTGGGATGTTCCACTCCCCCCAGAGAAGCTTGTACAGTAGCAAAGGTGGTGCACTTCTCTGCAAGACCTGAAAGAGTTGAAGATTCCAAGAGTCTACACTACCATCCCGCTCTCCACAGCTCAAAGGAAGAAGATCTGTATCTTTTGTGAGCATCAACCAATGCTATTGCAGCTGTCGCTTACCTGAAAGTCACAGGTGCTTCAGGACATTGTGACATTGGATTCCTGTTTGGGAAGACAAAGTTAGCACCCAAGCCTGATATCACTATCCCAAGGCTTGAGCTTTGGGCAGCTGTTCTAGAAGTAGAATTGACATAGGCTATATCTACAAAATTGGACATTCAGGTAGATTACCACCTGTTCTCAGACAGCAAAGTGGTGCTTGGTTATATATTTAATGACTCAAAATGGTTCTACATCTACGTTCATAACAGAGTACAAAGGATCAGACCTTCAACCAACAAAAGCCAATGGAACTATGTTCCTTCTGATGTCAACCCAGCTGACCAACTAGAGCCATTCCAGCTAACCAGCTTGAGGCTTCCTCTTGGTTGACTGGATAAGCCTTCCTTATGGACAAGCAACAGTGTCACATACACCAGGAAGCTTTCAGCCTAGTTGATCCCGGAACATGGAACTACATCCAGTTGTAGTAACACGTGCCACAAATTTGTCTTCTCAACTGGGCAGTAAGTGCTTTGAGTGTTTGAGTTGGAGGTCACTCTCCAGTGCAGTTGCCAGGCTCTGCCACATCATTCGCTCCTTCACAAAGCAGCTCAAGAGGCTCCCTGTCATGGTTGGCATGACTGCAAGCTCTTCTTTAGTCCAGAGCAGCTGAATCATGCAAAGGTCAGAATCTTGCTCACCATCCAGACAGGGTTATTTGGAGGAAATTCACTGTATCCAAAAGGGATAACACTTTGCGCTCAGTAAATTCTGTCCTTTCATTGATTCTGAAGGCCTTCTGTGCATCGGAGGACAACTGAAAAAGTCACAGCTCACAGCAGAAGTAGTCAGCCAATTATCCTACCTGCCATACATCATGTTGCCTCCTTGCACATCAGACACTACCACGAGCATGTCTGTCATCAAGGACGACACCTCACAGAAGACACTTTAAGGAGTGCTGGCTTTTGGGTCGTTGGAGGAAGACGGGCTGTCAGCCGTTTGAACTACAAACTGTGTGTTTGATTTGTCTGAAACTGCGAAGGAAGCAGGAGGACCAAATAATGGCAGACCTGCCTTCCAATCATTTGAGTACAGATCCCTCATTCTCCTTTGTAGGACTGGATGTGTTTGGGCTATGGTGTGTGGCTTCAAGGAGAATGTGTGGAGGCCTGGCCAACAGTAAGCATTGGGCGATCATCTTGCGTGCCATACGCACAGAGGTTGTTGAATCGATGGATTAATCCAGTTTCATTAATGCTCTATGATGCATCTTCGCAGTAAGAGGGCCTGTCAAACAACTAAGGTCCGGTTACGGAACTGATTTCATTAGAGACTGCAGAGAACTTCGGAAGAGTTCCAAAAGCTGCAAAAACCAGGAACTACCTTTCTGATCAGGGTTGTGTGTGGCTATTCAATCCTCCACACTCTTCACACATGGGAGGTAGCTGGGAGAGGATGATCAGTGTCATTGATGCAATGTTTCTCAACCGCGTGTCTGTGCAGCTGACACATATGTTTCTGACAACCTTTATGGCCGAGGTCACTGCGATTGTCAACTCCCCTTACCTCCATAAAAAAGGCCCCTTACCTCCGTGTCTATGGGTCCAGATGAGCCTCCCATCCTCACTCCTGCTATACTGCTACCTCAGAAGGTCAGCATACCCCAGTTCCTCCTGGTAATGTTGAAGATGGTGACCTCTTCAGACATCAGTGGCAACGAGTTCAAAACATAGCCAACACATTCTGGAAGAGATGGAGGAGGGAATACCTCACTAGTCTCTAGGGTCGACAGAAATGGAGAACGGAGGGGCCTAATCTTATGAACGGGGACGTTGTACTGATGAAAAACAACTCATCGAAGAGACATGACCTACAGGACTGGTCACAAGAATGTTTCCAAGTGATGACAGAAAGTTCAGAAAGGTCGAGGTGAAAATTGTGTAAGACACTGTACCAAAAATGTACTTAAGGTTAGTGTCCGAAGTCATACTCCTGTTGCCAAGAAATCCAGTAAAGTGATGTACAGTTTGACATCCCAGGAATGCCAGGTGGGGAGTGTGATGGAATCAGATCTTTTTTTTTCTGCAGCTATTGCCCCCTATTGGTTGTTTTGTATTTATTTTTTTTAACCTGAGCAAAACAGGAAGTGAGGTTTCTTCCCTTAGGTCACTTCCTCCTGAGCGTCATTTTTCCTCGGAATCTATCCAGGAGCTGCCACATGTGCTAATCTGTTGCCATCCATGACTTCACAAATTAATAAGTTGCAATAATCTGTTATCATTGAAACAATGTTTGTTGGGATATATGTTTGGGAAAGTGGCATAATTTTTAGTTTAACTCGCATGCCATGTATTTTTTGATGTTTGATTATACATCCATTTAGTCCGTTTTGATCTGATACTTATTTGAATAGTTGTTAATCAGAGAAATATTATGTTGTGTAGTGATGCAACATTTTATTTATTTATGCTCACACAGAACAGTTTCACACTTATCTTGATTAAACAGTCCAACCCAACACATCAGCCTGTTCCTTGGGGTTTGATTAGGAGAGTGTTTAGCTATATAGCTGAGTCAACATTCATGGGAACACCACTTAGTGAAAACACAACACTTAATGTCACAGGGGTGGCCTTAATTTTTCCCTGTTCTTTAATATGGGGCACATTTATGTTTGTGATGTTCATAAGACAATAAATAGTGGGGGACATTTCATTATAACTATGCCAAGTAATAATGAAACCTGCCATTTTAGCAAGTTTTTTTAATTATCCATATGTGCCTGGCAAGATACCTTGAAGCCTATGAGTGTACCTCTAGTTAACCATGATGTCATATCATCCTAAGCTAATAAATTGTAAAAAGTCTTTCAGAGGGATGCAGCACTCTTGAAATATCTAAGATATTGGGGCGTTATCACAGAACCATCAAATGTTTTGTTGCAAATAGTCAACAGGGTCGCAAGATGTCAAGAAGAAAAAACGCAAATTAACCACCAAAGATTTTAGAAGAATAAAACATGAAGCTACCAGGAACCCATCATCCTCCAGTGCTGCCATATTCCACAACTGCAACCTACCTGGAGTGTCAATAAGTACGAGGTGTTCAGTTCTCAGAGACACGGCCAAGGTAAGAAAGGCTGAAACCCGACCACCTCTGAACATGACACATAAGTTGAAACGTCAAGAATGGGACAAGAAATATCTGAAGACAGATTTTTCAAAGGTTTTGTGGACTGATGAGATGAGAGTGACTCTTGACAGACCAGATGGATGGGCCTGTGGTTGGATCAGTAACGGACACAGAGCTCCACTTCGACTCAGCAAGGTGGAGGTGGGGTACTAGCATGGGTATTATTAAAGATGAGCTAGTTGAATCTTTTCGGGTTGAAAACTCAAAATCAACTCTACTTCCTAGACCTACTGCCAATTTTTAGAAGACACTTTCTTTAAACATTGGTACAGGAAAAAGTGGTGATTGCGTTCGCGGGTACATTGGTGTTGCCTATGTTTTCTCGCGTGGTGTCTCTTTTTGTGTTTGTTTTCTCAGAGATGGGGCGGTTTACGACGGCTTGGGGCTCCACCCACACCTACACACCTGTTCCGGATCTCCGGCAATCACCATCGGCATCGGCCAGGCAGCTTACGCGGTATCTCGGCCAGTTCACTAGCGAACGTTTGTAACTACTCGGGTTTGTGTTATTTAGTCCCGTTATAAATGACCGTTTGTTTTGAGCTTCTTTTCAGTGCCTACTCGAGCCCCAGCGCTTCCGCCCCATCTCTTCTTCAGGGACACACTCTCTTCCGGGATCGCTCGTCCAGTGCTTCCTACCCATCTCTGCTACGCAGACAGACGCTCTTCCGCGATTTGTCATTCCACGCTTCCGCCCCATCTACACGGATCCCTTCCTCACCCCCGGGTCCCTGGTTCCCTCTGCTTCCCCTCCGTCTTCAATAAAAAGCCTTTAAATTTTCATCTCGCCTCCGGGTTTGCTTTTGGGTTCAACCTCACGTCTGGTTACATACCATAACAAAAAGTCTGCATCTTTCAAGAACACTTTGATTTTTATGCAAGACAACATTCCATCACATGCATCAAAGTACTCAACTTCGTAGCTGGACAGTAAAGACCTTAAAGATGAAAATCTAATGACATGGCCCCCTTCTTCACCTGACTTAAACCCTATTAAGAACTTTTGGGCCCTTCTTAAGCAGGAAATTTACAGTGAAGGTAAACAGTGCACCTCTCTGAACA
>JAOUQZ010053860.1:0-16264 GCA_028564935.1 Neosilurus hyrtlii
GAACAGCCAATTAGCCTACTGTGCATGTTTTTGGACTGTGGGAGGAAACCGGAGTACCCGGAAAAAACCCACGCAAGAACATGCAAACTCCATACAGAAACGCCCGAGCTGGGAATCGAACCCAGGACCTTCTTGCTGTGAGGCGGACATGCTAACCACTACGCCACCGTGCCGCCTATTTTTGCTGTTTTTATTGTTTATTATTATTATCATTATTAACGTTGTTGCTGATTTTATTGTTTATTAATTATTATTATCATCATTATTATGCTTTTTAATTATTATTTTTATTATTATATTGTAGTTGTTGCAATTATTAGTGTCTTATTATTAGCATCATTATCACTACTGTTGCTGTAATAATAATAATAATAATAATTTATGATTATTATTATGTCTAGACAACAAAAGAGGAAATTACATTATACCCAAATCTTGCAGAAAGATAAAAAATGTACGGACTAAACCTTGTAAAATCATACTGCACACCGGATCATAGTTCTATTGCTTTCTGATTTTTTTTAATTCATTATTTTAAACTGAAAATTAAACAATAATAACAATAATAATAAATAATAATGATTAAAATAATAATAATAAAAATAAAATAATAAACAAATACAATAACATCAATAATAAATATAATAAAATAACAATAATGATAAAATTTTAAATACAAATTATGATTATTATCTATTAGGCTATTAAATATATATATATATATATATATAAAATCAGAAACCAAGAAAATCATCATCAGATCTTAAATAAAGCGCGTGCACCTTACACTATCATTATTGTTGTGATTTTTATAGTTACTTTCTGTATTTTAATGCGGGAGTGCAGGCCGGAGGCTCTGGAGGTCGCGGTGGACCCTCGGCGGTACCAGTCGCGGTTGTTTTGAGGTTTTAGACAATAACACAACTGCAGGTTCGAGCTCGCGCTGATAAAGGGAGCAGGGCCAGCTCGCGCTCGCGCTCTGTGGTTAGCTCGCTAAACCGTCGCTAGCGAATCGAAACAACTTTCTGTGCAAAAAGCAGCCTCGCAGCACTGAAACAATACCGCACAAAGTGTTTTAAAATGACCGAAACTTACTTATTCTTCCTTTTAATCAGGACAGAAGAGTTCCTGTTCGTGCACTCAATAATTTCGATGCAAACACAAGCAGGGGGCTGGCGGATGCGATGATTTGAAATCTAACGTCTTTCCGGGTACTGCTCTGTTGTGCGTGGCTGGGCTGTTTGTGGGTGGATGGCGCACTCTGCTGGTTTGGAGGGTCGCTTAATCCACCGCCTACCAGCGGCATTAGGGCCACGTGGAGGCTGGAGCCTATCTCAGCCGACAGCCAGTCAGCCCAGTGTGCATGTTTGTCACACTGACAACTTTAACAAGTCCAGGACTTGAACCAGGACCTCCATGGTGTGAGGTGGACCTGCTAACCACTACACCACCGCACCGTCCGGATCACCTGATACAAAATGCAAGATAAGCTGTTTCAGACCCTGTTCATACCTGCAATCAACATGTGTCATGGGAGATCTGAACTTTAAGGTCAATTCAAGGTCAAGATTCAACACACGACACTGGTATTGCACATAGTATATATAATCATCATCGTAATCATCTTCTGAACTGCTTAATCCTAGTTAGGGTCGTGGGGAGGCTGGCGCCCCTCTTGGCCAACTCCGGGTAAGGGCAGAGTACACCCTGGACAGCTCGCCAGGCCATCGCAGAGCATATGCAGCCTACTCTTTACGAAAATCAGCAATGGTTCTTTTACATGGCTCTCACCTCAGACAGACAGAGACACGGCCGGCCTTTGATAACCCAGTTATCTGCACCGGGAGGGGACAGCAGTGACATCCCGCTGATAGTGGGGCTTGAACCTCCAACCTTGGGATCAGTAATCCAGCACCCTACCACCGGGCCACCACTGCCCCTAAGCGTATAAATAATATGCAAATAAAACAGGGCAGCACAGTGGCGTAGTGGTTAGCACGTCCACCTCACAGAAAGAAGGTCCTGTGTTTGAGTCCCAAACTAGGCAAAGGCGTTTCTGGGTGGTTTGCATCTTCTCCCCGTGCTTGCATGGGTTTCCTCTGAGTACTCTAGTTTCCTCCCACAGCCTAATGATGTGTACTTTGGCTAATTGGCTGTTCTAGATTGAGTGTGAATGGTTGTGTGTGTGCTGCCCTGCGATGGACAGGCAAGCTGCTCGGTGTGTTCCGATCTGAGATAGGCTCCAGCCTCCCTCACCCCAAGTAGTCGTGGTGGTTCAGCAAATGAATGAATGAATGAATGACAGTAAAACAGTAGAAACATTTACCAGCATATATACAACATTTGATGACCATACATATATAGAACATTTGATGAGCATGACACGCTGGGTAGCAGATTACTGTACATAATAATAGTATGAAGAATGTTCCAGGTGAACAAGAGAAACGTAAGCAGTGATATAAGCGTATAATATAATATTGTAACATTCCCAGTACAAAGGAGTCCATTATTTACGCAGCATAAGCATTTGGAGTTGTAGCAGCTGTCATGAACATTATGAGAATCATAGAAAAGTTCAGAACTATTCCAGTATATTGTGAGATAGAAGTAAAGTGCAAGAGCAGTTCCAGCTGTAGAGAAGTGAAAGTGAATGCACAGAATGAAATGATGTGGATGAGTGTCTTAAAGTATTTGAAACTGTGTGCACTAAAAAGTTTGAGGTCAGAAACTCCTGCGCCGTCTGGAGGTACCTGAACAGATGCTATGGTGTCGCCTACCTGATGGAAGAATGTATAAAGAGTAAGTAACCATTTCCCTGCACTCTTCCAGTGTAGCATTTCTGGTAGATGTCCTGGACATGATATTTTCTTTTATCTTTAAGTGCTTTTAGAAGCCTCAGTGAATTTTTTAAGAGCCTAGTGACAAATCCAGTGACTCGTTTGAGCTAGGAGACATCTGGGATTTAGTTTGGGTTATTCACCACTTTATAGTCATAAACAATGATAGATACATGAATTAAAATTAATTAATGGCTACACACTAATGAAGTCAATATCCAATCAAAGTAAATAAATACAATTGGGCGGCATGGTGGTGCTGTGGTTAGCACATCCACTACACAGCATGAAGTTCCCAGGCTTGGACATTTCTGTGTGGAGTTTACATGTTCTCCCCATGTTTGTGTGGTTTTCCGCCTGATACTACAGTTTCCTCCCACAGTCCATAAACATGCACAATGGCTGATTAGCTGTTGCAAATTGCCCCTGGGTGTGAGAGTGAGTGTGAATGTTTGTGTGTGTTGGCCCTGCAATGGACTGGCGACCGGTTCAGGGTGTACCCCACCTTCGCCCAGAGTCGACTGAGATGGGCACCAGCCTCCCCGCAACCACTTCTTGGGAAAAAGCGGCTTAGAACATGAAGGGATTAATTAATAAAATTGTTTTTAAAAAATATTTTGTTAACAATACAACGGGGCAGGATGAGGAAACCAGGACCTCCATCCTAATTGACATCCTTCCTCATATAGAGTTAAAAAAAAACACTGGGGAATAGTTTATCCATTCATTCATTCATTCATTCATTCATTCATTCATTTGCAAAACTGCTTAATCCTATAGGGTTGTGGGAAGGCTGGAGCCAATTTCAGCCTCTGGGCACAACAATTCACATTCATGCATTCCTTGAAATAATACTGAACACAATGTAACTGATGCAAGTTTCCTATTGTAGAGCTTTAAAGCTGTAATCTATGACTTCATGATGAATTGAGGTACAAATGTGAGGTGTCACAGAGGCCAAATCCTCTTCCACATAGGTAAGATAAGAGAACACATAAACCAAATGAGGGAGATGTGTGTTGAATTTCATAAGTCAGGGAATGGTTAGATAAAAGGGGGGGGGGGGGGTGGGGGGGGGGGTGGTGGTGCCTACTCGAATGAAAATTTCGTTTTAACTGTTAGAAGCAATAATAAAAGAGTGGACCACTAGAACTGTTCCAAAAAAAAAGCCTTTCTCTCCGTTAACCACAAATGTAACCGCCTGGAGTTTGTGAAACACAACTACACCTTCAACTGGAACTGTGTTCTGTGGCCCAATTAAATTTTTTTGGCAACAAACACTTAAGGGCGGTTTGGCATAAAGAAGAACAATTATAATAAAAAGAATCATACCCATACTCTAAAATATGGTGGTTCTGGGATGTTGTGGGGATGTTATTTCTCACTGTAGTAGAAAGCAAAACCCTAGAAAAAAATTGTTAGGGTTGATGGCATCAGGATTCCATGAAATGCCAGCATATTTCAAAATCACAATTTGGTCAAATTATGTTAGGCTGTTGAGTCAGTGTTCAATTTCATCCAAAAGGTGTTTACTGGTGTTAAGGTCTGTACTTGATGGGATGTGGAGTTGTTCTGGTTCTTGTATCATCCATGGGTTAAAGGTTTTTAGTCAGACATCTGTTGTAGGAAAGCAGATGCTATAGTTATTGCATAAAAAAATTGTACCACTATTCATGCCTGAGCTCTGACATAAGTAATATTTCTTTGTATTGATGTGTGGATTCTTACTATACTATAGCTACATTTGAATATCCTGCTTTGTCGCATCATGGTTATGCCATGTCAGGAATCAGGAGTGATGGTGGATGTAAACTCATTTTTTGTGGACAGTACAAACAAAAGGGTGAGCAAGAACTCTGTATCCAACAACCATCAACATAAACTAGGGTTACAAGGTAAGAAGGATACAGACTTGACAGTGAGAAGCTGAAAATATTAATGAATTTCAATAATATTAACAGGTGAGAGTAAATAATGAGCCATGAGACTTTGTCATGTGATGTGCCGTGATTTATTGTTGCTCATAAAAAAAAAAAATTTAAATAGAAGCAGTGCATAAAGCTCTGCGGGTGGGAGGTACCAGCATGATAGAAGCATCACAGAGTAAATAAATTGGTAGGTGATGATGTCATCATTGTGACACAGAGACAAAGAGACAGAACAACAAAGAGACAGAGGGACAGAGTCTGGCCCCTATAAGAGCATCACACAAGACATCACACAAAGACAAATTAAACATAAATTGTTCTAAAAAAATATTTTTATCAAATTGATTTATTAAATTAATTAACTTAACATATTTAGCATGAATAAAGTATGAATCCATCACAAAACCTATGACTGTCCTTTATATAACTGTGCACAGTTTAAGGTTCTCTTAGTAAAATAAGTTGCATTAATGACAGATAAATGATGTAAGGAGAAAAGAAGGAGCATAATTTACAGGCATGAATGTTTACTCTATATTCCCAAGGACCTCACCTGTGACCTTGCAGGGACACCACAGGTTAAGGGTCTCAGGGACACAGAGTCACACTGGAAGCTGCAGTACCAGTGAGTGAGATAGCTCTCTCTCTCTGTACTCCTTTAAAGCACTGTACAGAATCCAGGATCTTAAGGGAACATTGATAAGAAAACAACCAGGACATTATTTTATAATGTACATCATGTTTTATCAGCACGACTACAGTGCAGCGTTCCTATGGGAATTTAGTCATGACACTTTTATTTAGTCAGGCTGCAGATGGTGTTATATACCTTGGCTATGTAACAGGAAGAGGGGTTATTAACCTGTTAATGGTCATTAACACATCATACATGTTAGTTTTTTCTCTCATTTTAATTTCTACTTTAATTTAGTGCACACTGACTATTTACTGTCAGTGGCAAGGTAGTGTAGTGGTTAGCATGTCCACCTTAAAGCAAAAAGGTCCTGTGTTCAAGTCCCAGGCTCGGCAAAGGCATTACTGTGTGGAGTTTGAATGTTCTCCCCGTGCTTGTGTGGGTTTCCTCCTGGAACTCCGGTTTCCTCGCACACTGCAACGACATGCACATTAGGCTAACTGACTGTTAAAAATTGCCTCCAGGTGTAAATGGCTGTGTGAATGGTAGTGTGTGTTGGTTCATGGTGTAACCTGTCTTCATCCAAAGTTGGCTGAGATAGGTTCCAGCATCCCCGTAACTCCTGTAGGATTAATCGGTTTAGCAAATGAACTCTCAGTGCTAGATTTTAGACACCACAGGCAACACAGGGACTGATCAGTTTGAAGAAAGCGTTATGTGCAGTTCACGAGGGCTGCAGTCCAAACAAAGCAATACAGGGATTTAACCTCTTAGAACATGTTTAATTGCATAAGTGTGTCGTCTTATGTGTCATTGTCTGGTTACTACATGTGGGCTTTTTGTTCTTAACCACAAAAACTTTCAAAAGCAGGGAGGGTGTGCCCCATCAATTGTGATAAAAAGTGTTTACTTACCATATTTGGGCGAGATCATTTATTCCTAAAAGAAAAAAAGAAAATGAAAGTCAAGCAATATCATTCAAAACAGTTTTTTGTATTTTTATTTTTTATATTACTGTACTTTATATTTTAATTTTTATATTATATTTTATTGAATAGCATGTAAAGACAAACATGTTTCGCTTGAGTTTATCCTCCTGCAGTTTCTGGTCATTGTGTTGTTTGGCTTGAATGGAACCCCTGCCCCAAGAACTTGAGGAAATGAAATGAGTGGGCCTCAGTCTGGACTCAACTTAGAGTTCTGAGATATGACATTCATTAAAAACGGTCTCTAATGACACCATGCTGTATTTGAGATGCGGTTCCAACACACAACCAGTAAAAAAAAACACCTAAAACATCCTTTTTTTTTAGATTTTTCCATTTAACTGTTCCTTTCCTGTTCACTGTAAGTTCTTTTAAATGAGAGAGGACCTTTTAAGTGCATTTGTAGAAGTATTGCTTCTAGCAGTTCTCACTCAGTACTTAGTGAAATCTATCACACTAACCAAACTAATCACTGTTTTGAGAATGTACTCATCAACATTAGTGTTATCACTAATGTTAGCTAGCTAGCCTGTTGCCTGTTTACTTTACTATCCACTGTTGTCTCTGTGCTGTAATTTCAGTTTAATGAATGTTTGAAATGTACTACAGTAGATCAGCAGCCACTCTCTCACTCTGTAACTGTCAAAATGTGGTTAAAGAAGCTTCTCATAAGCTTTGCATGCTCTGACTGACCATTTGTAGAGACATCCATGTTTTCAACTTCGCATATCAGTATCAGGGTGGCACAGTGGTGTAGTGGTTAACATGTCTGCCTCACAGCAAGAAGGTCATGGGTTTGCATCACGGGCTCGGCTTGGGTATTTTTGTGTGGAGTTTGCATGTTCTCCCTGTGCTTGCATGGGTTTCTTCTGGGTATTCCATTTCCCTCCCACAGTCAAAAGACATTAGGCTAATTAACTGTTCCTAATTGCCCCTAGGTGTGAGTGTGAGTATGAACTTTTGTGTGAGTGTTGGCTCTGCGATGGACTGGTGCTCTGTTCAGGGTGCACCCTGCCTTCGCCCAGAAAACCTCCCAATGACCAAACTACTATTAACCAGTTCGGAAAATGAATAAATGAATATCAAATGTCTTACAGTATGAAAATGACCTGATTACAACTTGGAAATGACCACTTCCGAGGCACGAACACTGCATCAGTCCACACAAAGATGGGATCAGTTGGGGTGGTGACACCGCAGAGAAAGATAGAAGGTTGTACAGTTAACTCCAGGATGCTTATTATTCAAAACCATACAACCAACTACCTCAACCCGTAGTGCACAAGAACCGGTCCCTTAAAACGGGGAGAATCCAACAGGAACAGGTGTACACACAGCACCACAAAATGAAAAGAATATTGGATCACAACAATCCTGCCTAGAGAGGGCCGTCCACCGTAACCCACAGACCGGGCAAGGTGAGCATTGATTAGAGAGGTAACAAAGAGACTAAAGGTAACCCTGAAGCAGTTGTAAAGCTCCACAGCAGAGACTGGTGTATCTGTCCACACTCCATAGAGCTGGGCTTTGCAGAAAAGTGGCCAGAAAAAATAAGACAGTATATTTAGCTGGGGTCCTCTGCTCAGATGAGACTAAAATGTAACTTTTCGGCCATCAAGGAAATCATTATATCTGCTGCAACCCAACACCTCTCATCACCCCGAGAAAGCCATCCGTACGGGAAGTATCACGCTGTGGGGATGTTTTTTATTGCCATGGAAAGACAAATTCTTGAGGGAGCTGGAGCAGTTTTGGTTTGAAGAATGGGGGGATATCCGAGTGGTTAGATGTGCCAAGCTCATAGAAACTAATAGCTATAATTGCAGCAAAAGGTGGCTCTACAAAGTACTGACTTGTCTTAGGAATAATAATGCATGCCCAAGGGTTCTGTTTTTTGTTGGTGGGAGGTTTTTTTGCACTATTTCTCTTTTGCTGCAAGCACGAATATAACAGTAGCTTAAACCCCCTGCCACCTGATAAATAACCTTGAGCATTAACACCTAGCCACCACTGCCCTTTTGCATAGTTAAATTAGTTTTTTTTTTCTGATGTCTCCACACATCTACAACAAACAAGTGTCTATTGTGCTTGCATGATATCAGCTCAGGTCAGGAGAAGTCTGCTGGCAAAATTGCTGTCGATTTGCTGTAAGAGCAATATTATCCATTATTAATTATGTAATCATATAAAATGAAGCTACTTGCTGTGCAGGGAGGAGATCCGGTGAGACAGCATCTTCTCAGAGCTCATATTTCTCTGCAGGACTGACCTCAGGACCATGGTTCTTTACCTCTGGAACTTCTGTTAGCTCCATAGTGTGCTGTAATCATAGCACATAACATAATCTTCACATTTTTCTGAGACTGTCAGAACAAATTATTGATATTATAATATTATATTATATATGTATATGATATTATGATATAATAGCATGTGATTTACTAAGTGCTATTCCATTTTAACTTGCAGCCAGTAAATATAGGTGGAAACAATACACTTAAATGCAGTTTGCATTGATCATGTGATTAAAAGAATCCTTTTGTGTGTCTTTTCTTAGTTCTTCATGGTTTTGTTTTGTTTGTTTTTTTTTTTGTCCTTGCTCATGTTTTTGTCTTATCTTAGCCTTGGGTTTTATCTATCTGTTGTAGCATGTGTCCATTGCAGATACACATTCGCATAATATCTATGTATACACTTTGTTTAGGCTAAGAATACTAAGTGGTTGACTTTGTGTGCACAATAAACCATCTGTTTGATTATACCCTGACCCACAGCCTCCTGATCTTACTTCTAATAACATGGCAGAATTTTATGGTGAAACATGAGCTAGATACACTACTATTAAATTTCTATCTCATATTCAGTATTCTGCGATGGCCTGGCGAGCTGTCCAGAGTGTACTCTGCCCTCGCCCAGAGTCGGCTGAGATGGGCACCAGCCTCCCCCGACCCTAATTAGGATTAATCGGTTCAGAAAATGAATGAATGAATGAATATTCAGTATTTCAGCTTTATGTGTGCAATTATCAAGAGAATTTATTGGGAACACTGTGTATTGTTCATTCATTTATTCATTTGCAGAACCACTTAATTCTATTAGGGTCACGGAGAGGCTGGAGCATATCTCAGACGACATTCTGGGGTACACCCAGAACAGCTATTTAGGGGAGAGTGGGGTAAGATGATCCCCTATCATATTCTGGCCACTGTTCCAAAAACTATGGAAACAATAATGACACTTAATTAAACAGTAACATCTGCATGTAAATGTTCTGTCCTCCAGCCCCCTTACAAAAATAAGTGCTTCTGAGCAGACAGGTGAGTTTTTAAAAAGCACCTCAAGGACAATCCTACAAGTGCGGTACGTTGATCATCACAGTGGTGTAAATTGATCAGCCAAGTACTTTACAAATTTCAATAATACTACAAACACAGAAGCTTTAGTTTAGCATGAAACAACTTTTATTATGCAAATAAACATGTTTCTAAAGTTTAGAAGACATTTAAAAAACTATCTCAGGACATCAAAGAAAATCTGTGATAATAGATAATATTGTTCTTGATGTAATGTTGGCCTATTTTGTAACTAATTATATCATATAAATAATATTTAACATGTATGTTTGAAGGTAAAATTATTATAATAAATATTTTTTATATTACTTCATATTATTTATCCTTAATTATAAACAATAGCTGTATTTTATATTACATATTTTTACTTGTGGATAAGTTTTACTATCTATAAAAATATTTTATGTTTGGGCTGAGGTACACTTAAATGTTTATGTTGTAATCATATGTTTTATATATGCAGTATAATAATATTATTGCAGCTTGTTCATGTTTAGGCCGTGTTACGGATATTTTATAACTGAAAACATTGAAATAAGATAATATGGGGTAAGTTGTTCACCCTGATTGATATGCCCCACCCATGAGTGATCATTCTCCCCCATAGATGCCATTTTTTTTTCAGATAATCTAACAGTCATATAAAGCAAATAAAATCTTTAACTAGTGTGTGTGACTCAGTAGTTGAATGGTTCAAATAACTGAATAAACCAAAACCACCTCCACTATATCGATAATTAAGTGAATTAGTTTACCATCTTCAAATGTTACTCTGAAGATCTAAAATCAGTATTTCTGTGATATTGCAGACACCATGCCATGTGGTTCTCACAAAGAAGAGCTGATGTATATATACCCAACATTAAAGGGATTCACAGATTATTCTCTTTATTACTGCTTACAGAACTTGATCAACTTACCCAACTGATCATCTTACCCCTCTCCCTCACACTCATCCTCAGGGGCAATTTGGAACAATCAATTAGTCTAATGTGCATGTTTTTGGACTATAAGAGGGAAACCAGAGTACGTGGAGGAAACCCCACACAAGCACGAGGAGAACTTGTATGTTGGCTTGAACCCAGGGCTGTGAGGCGGACATGTTAACCACTATGACACTATGATACCCAAGGTATATCAAATATACATGATCTGAGGATTCCACTTGCAAAACCTTTAAGTCAAGTTTTGTTAAAAAACATTTTTAAAAGGTATTTCCTTTAACCTCTTTTTCAGGCACCTGCTTGTGTTGTAAATTGTAGCAGAAGAAGTGAAACTCTGTCAGATAATTTCTATGCCCATAACAAAGTCAGATTTTTCTTAAAAACTGACCAACTTGACTTAGCAGGTTTTGCAAGTGGACTCCTCAAATACAGAATTTTCTCTTGAGATAAAATATTATCTGTCAACATTATGTTCTGAAACCATTTGTTTACTCATATACCCAAGTGTCAGTGACCCCTGCACCGAGGTGGATGATCTGGAGAACACAAAGATAGTGCACATGTCATTTACAGGTGAGAGTGTAAGACAATAATCAATCAAGATGGTGACCGACAACATAGACACACAGTGGTAAGTTGGTACGTTTTATTAAATGAATCTTGTTTTGGTGATTCATGGTATGTGATTTTATTGCTAAGTGATTAAAAAGTAAGTATGAAATGTGAAGATGCATTATATTTAATTTTTATGTAAAATAAATAACTTCAAACATGCTAAATGTAGGGCAGAACGGTAGCACAGTGGTTACAAAGTCCGCCTCACAGCAATAAGGTCCTGGTTTTAATTCCCAGTCTCAGGTTTTTCTATGTGGAGTTTCCAAGTTCTCCTCATGCTTGCTGGTACTCTGGTTTCCTCCCACAGTCCAAAAACATGCACAGTAGGTTAATTGACTGTTCCAAATCGCCAGTGTGTAAGAGTGAGTGTGAATGAACGTGTGTGTTGGCCCTGCAATGGCCTGCCGAGCTATCCAGTGTGTACCCCACCTTCAGCCAAAGTTGGCTGAAATGGGCAGCAGCCTCCCTGTGACCCTAATTAGGATTGAGCAGCTTAGAAAATTAATGAATGTTAAATATAATCTGCTACATTGGATTGCTGCTTGTTAGGATTTACAGGATGCATTTATAAATCATATTATGCTTGTTTAATAATAAGACAGCTTCTTGTGGTCGTCCTGCCTGCTGTAATAAAAAAAAAAAATAACTGATTAAAATAGCACTTCAATCGCATGCAAGTTTGGCAGCAAAATCTGAATGTTAACACAGCCTCAACTCCTGCTTGAAAGCATACCAACTTTTATATTCCCCTCCAAGAGCTACCCCAATATTATCTCTCTTGGAATCAAATGCTGTTTCTTAACACTTGACAGGGACTTGCTTCTTCTTGTTTACAAGTCAAGACAAAATTGTTCTTCTGGTCATGTACTGGCTAGTTTGAGACCACATATTCTATTTGACAAGAAAATTACCATGTTTGAAAACTGGGTTAAAACTGAAGAAGCCATAGTTTTAGTATACAAATAATAATAATTTTATTTTAATGAATAATCTGCAATTCAGCCATCATTACAACCAAGCCTATTTGCCCAATTGTTGGTCATTGCCTTGTGAATCTGTAAGAAGGAAAGAAAGAACTTGAGCCACAAATTGATTCCATTTAATGAAAAAGACCTCCAGGAGCTTCTAATGGACCAGTGAGCAAAGTTTGCCTGTTGGTCATTGTCTTGCAAACCCGTGACAGGAAAGATGGGGAGAATTTTGTTGGGTCATGTTTTTAAAAGTGGTCCATTATTGACAATATTTATGTCTGGGCTCCTAATATATCATCTTGGCCTTGATGGATAGAAGAGAGATAGAAGAGAGATCAATATTCATTTTCAGACTTCTGTCCCCTTTAGAAGGTAGGCATTCTACATGGCATTAAAAGGAATAGGAACAAATGTAATTCCCAAATTAAAGTACTGTTAGGCCTTAAGGGGAATTATACCCAAACTTAATAAAAGTTTGCATGTATAGTTTATATCTGTTCCTATCGAAATACTCTATGGTTAATAAAACCTTTGTCATGGGAAAATTAAGCGGTAGAAATAAATACTCACACAAGGTGGGGCCATTCTACTGTGAAAAGTGGGATGTTCCAAATGTGGAAGAAATATTAGAGTATTTTGCATCAGTTGTTCTCTGGTTTATATCTGAAGTGTTAGTTTAATATCTGTAGACTATTGTTATTGCCATTATCTTGCCTTATATGAAGTGATGCATCGACATCCTATTCTCATGATTTCACACTCTTGTAAGAATTGAATGTACTACATATAGCGGCCTCTTCAAACTGGCTAATGCAAACTATCAAATGGATTTTAGCAGATTGCAATTTAGAAGCTGTAAGTAAAAACCACCTGATGATGAAAATATACACATGTTTAGTGTAACCCGGGAGTTTGGAAGGCTTTTCTTTCATTTTGTTTAAAAAGTTCTGTTATGATTTTTGAAATATCCTATCCCCCAGATTTCTTTAGTCATATCCAAATCAATGTGTAAGTACACACATGCCCACTTTGTGACATGTGATTGCACTTTTTATAAGCTGTTGAGCAATCATTTTGAGTAACAGGGTGGTGAGTAAATACCATCCCTCTCTCCTGTGAAAGTTTGGCCAATTAGCTCCCATGGACTTCCAGTCATGGATGGCTGCGGCATCAACCTGGATCTCCAGGTTGATAGCCATGCACCTTGTCGATGCACCACTCAGAAGCCCCTTGCCTATTTATTAAATAGCCTTTCAGATCACAAATCAAAAAAGCCTAGATATTTTGAGTCTACTATAGGACAAATGGAAATGGGATGTAGCATAAACTTTTTGAAATCTCGTTGGGATGAGATTCCAAACCCCTTCGCATTTATATGAATAATTATGTCTTGCTTGACAGCCCCACTGATGATATTAAAACTATTTTCTTCAAACAATCATGACATCGCCCCTTAAATGACGCGCACCCCGCTGTCTGTCCCATCAGAAATTGTTTCTATTGTTTCTATAGTGGTGCTGGAAACATAACGCAGATTGAAAGGTGGTACATATGAGATCAGTAGAGTAAATGATTAGTGGTTCACCAGCAGTGACCACCAAACAGTACTGTATGTGTTGCCTCAATGGCCTCAACTCATGATGGCTTTCTCCACCACACTCATCCACTCATTTAACATCATACAATCTTTGCAAAAAAAGTGCCATAAGCAATTCTTTTTCTTCAGTAATACATACAGTGCAGCACAAGCGCTATCCCTCTTAGCAATCATCCTGCTCTGTTACCACCAGTTAAATATCTTTCTAAGATTTGAGTCCCATATGTTTGTAGCTGGTGTTGTATTCTCCAGTGTGACTAAATTCCTCATGTGCAGCAAAGATCCTAATAATACTAAGCTTTTATCTATAAGTTCATATCTGGGTGAAAATTTGAGTTCTAGACTCTCACAGCTATTCTATTTTAAAAGCTTGATGTTAACCAGTGATTTCTTTCTGAAACACAGTGACATGTTTTTACAACTACGGGATGCATTTTCCAATACAGTTGTTTAAGAAATGAGAAGCAACTCACTGCATCATTTTGGGTTAAAGGAATTATCATCACTGCAGTAATAATCCAGTCAAAGACTCTTTGCATTGTGGTTGGTACATTTTTTGTTGTGTACACAAACTTTTATATTCGTTGAAATGGTCTTTGTACTTCAACAGATTACAAGATCTGAAAAAGGCCCGATAAAATCAGTCAGGTGTGGCCGCTGTAATTCTGTAAATACACCAATCACAGCATCGCAGTTCACTGGGAAATATCCTATTAAATGCTGTCATGCCTTGCATCTCGCACGTGACCCTACCATACATGAGCCAGCAGTCACATCAGAGCTCATGCATGTTCAGCCAGGACATGGCTTTGGAATGACCTCCAAGGCCAGGGAAGAGTTTAGCTGGAGCACTAATGCTACGTCCAGCAGTCTAAAGACATGCACATTAGGCTAATTGGCCGTCGATGGGAACAACTAAGTGGATTGGCAAAAGAGTGAGTGAGTGAGTAAGTCCAAATGGTGACTGTTTTTCTGGACACACAGTGTAAGTCTACCATTTGAAGGCAGTGCCAGAAATATAAAGAGTCCTGCGGACAAGGACAGGTGAAATAATATTACATCCAGACATTATACTGACATTATATTGCTGGTCTAATAGTCAGAGAAGTGGCTTTGGGACTGAAAGGTCGCAGGTAGCAGGAAAAAAATGTGTGGCGGTGGGGGAGTGAGCTGCACTTCCTTTGCTCCACCTTCATGGCTGAAGTGCCCTTGAGCAAGCCACCTAACCCCCAACTGCTCTCCGGGCGCCCCAGTGTGTGTTGCAGCCGACTGCTACTCTGGACGAGGGCGGGGTACACCCTGAAAAGCTGGACAGCTCACCAGGCTCATCAGGCCATCGCTGGACAACAACACCACACATGACCATTCACACTCACACCTAGGGGCGATTTGGAACAGCCGATCAGACTACTGTGCATGTTTTTGGACTATGGGAGGAACCCAGGGTACCCAAAGGAAACCCACAAAAGCACGGGGACAACATGCAAACTCCACACAGAAACGCCTGAGACTGAGAATCGAACCCAGGCCTTCTTCTTGTGAGGCGCACAATCACACCGTGCCACCCCATATATCATGGATGGAAGTGTGATTGTTGTGCTTCACACAGAATAACCATGCTAACTTATTAAGGAGTTAATATTTTATGATTGGACACAGAGACTATAACACTAAGTAGGAACACTAGGTACACTAGGTAAATTCATAAATATAATTGTTTTAAAACGTAAGCATTCAAACTTGATGAGATGTTTATTTCACCTGCTGTTTCAGTCCAGATTATTAAATGTAGCACATCTAAAAGATGATTGTACATTTACATTTTGTGTGTGTGTGTGTGTGTCCTAAAGCAGTAGCCTGTAGAAAGATGTCTTTTGATGGACCCTTTAAAAAAAGTGTTGATTTTATACTTACCATTATCTATTCATTAGTTCCTGTGGTTTTTATCAATTTTCATTAGGTCCTGTGTATCAGTTTGCATCATATCCTGTATAGCAGATCCTGTGTATTGGATCTTGTGTATCGGATCTTGTATAGCAGATCCTGTGTACCAGATCCTGTGTGCCAGATCCTGTGTAGCAAATCCTGTGTATTGGATCCTTTGTATCGGATCCTGTGTATCAGATCCTGTGTAGCAGATCCTGTGTATCGGTTTGTATCAGATCCCCTATAGCAGATCCTGTTTATCGGATCCTGTGTATCGGATCCTGTGTAGTGAATCCTGTGTATCAGATCCTGTGTATCGGATCATATCAGATCTTGTGTATCAGATCCTGTGTGTCGGTTTGTATCAAATCCCCTGTAGCAGATACTGTGTATCGGATCCTGTGTATCGGTTTATATCATATCCTGTGTATCGGATCCTGTGTATCGGTTTATATCAGATCCTGTGTATC
>JAOUQZ010053868.1:0-22337 GCA_028564935.1 Neosilurus hyrtlii
ATTGCTCCCACAGTTGATTTCTTCACACCAAGCTGTTACCTATTGCAGATTCAGTCCCAGCCTGGTGCAGGTCTACACTTTTGTTTCTGGAGTCCTTTGACAGCTCTTTGGTTTTGGCCATAGTGGAGTGTTGCGTCTGACTGTTTGAGGTTGTGGACAGGTGTCTTTTATACTTATTACGAGTTCAAACAGGTGCCATTAACACAGGTAATGAGTGGAGGACAGAGGAGCCTCCTAAAGAAGAAGTTACAGGTCTGTGAGTGACAGAAATCTTGCTTGTTTGTAGGTGACCAAATATTTATTTTACCGAGGAATTTACCAATTAATTCATTAAAAATCCTACAGTGTGATTTCCTGGATTCCCCATTGTGTCTCTCATAGTTGAAGTGACCCTGTAATGAAAATTGGAGACCTTTCTTATCTTTTAAGTGGGAGAACTTGCACAACTGGTGGCTGACTACATACTTTTTTGCCCCACTGTATCAAACTGGCAGTCAAAAACTCTGAACTTGATTCTTAAATCTTTCATGTTCTTGTCTATTCCAAAAATTATGAAGATCTCCACAATGGAGTGTGTGACCATGATCACACCTCAAAGCACTAAAAGTCACCTATGAACATCTGGTTGTGGTTTGCTTTTCTTTTGTTCCCATGTAGTATATACCAGAACAATTATTCACCTCAGGGTCAGTAATATAACACTCAGCGTTATCCACCGAGCTTTCAGCACAGAACTGTTAGTATAGATGATGGATCTGAGATTAGATCATGTGACTAGCATATATCATCAATCTACAATGAGATGCCTAAGGACAGTTATAAACACATAACAAATATAAATAATGCTCAGCTGAAGTGGCACCCTCAGTCACAACAGCATGGACAATTCCTGAGTACACATTCACTCATCACACACACACACACACCTCAAAACCAGAAGCATGAATGACACATGACTTCAACAAGCCTGTGTGTGAGCGTGAGACACAGACAGACAGAGAGATAGACAGACACAGAGAGAGATACTAAGATAAAGACAGAGATAGACAGAAAGAGAGACAGAGTGATAGAAATATACAAAAAGATGGAAAGACAGAGAAATGGGGAGAGGGAGAGAAAGAGAGAGGGAGATACAGAGAGGTGGAGAAGCAGAGACAGACAGAGAGATGTAGAAACAGAGAGACAGAAAGAGAGAGACAGAGAAATAGGGGCTGTTTCATGGTCAGGGTTGACTTTTTAAAATGATACAAGGGACCTCATTAAGTGGGCACTTGTACACTTTATGACTGTCTCTTGTTTATTGTTGTATAGAGGAAGATTAGTCCCAGCTACACTAGTGAAATCTTTGCTCAGTTCCGATAAATAGAGTTATTAGAGGAAAATATTGCTCATATTTTGACCAAGTACAGAATTCAATTCTCTCTACTGTAATAAAGTAGCTTTTACCTGATAAAATTCAGAATTTCCTTCTAGTTACTAACCACCTTTTACTTTTGGAGTGTTATTTTCATACAATCTAGAAAGAAGTAGAAGTTCTGCTGCTTGTAAACTCTATAATCCAAGTGGCTTTGTCGGGAGTCAAAAATGTCTTCTCCGGAAAGGACAGAAGTGCTTTTTTCAGATATTAATTGCTTTTTCTAGAAGAAGCATAGTACTGTATAACTTGCTGAAAAATATTATTGGGATTAGATGTGAAATACTTTGCATACAGAGTTCCATATCAGCTTGATAAGTATAAGATATTAAAAAGTGTCTTCTCCGGAAAACCACAATGACTGCCACTGATGCTGTTGTTACTGCGGTGAATGATATATACAATTAATGTTGCATGAAACCTGCTCAGATAGTGTTAAGTGAGCTTTTACTATTAATGCTGTGAATTCATTACACATGGGGCTGGCAGGTCATGTGCCAAAAAATGTCCTCTCCGGAAAGCATTTTACAGACATACAGTTAAACAGAAATATATAGCATCATCTGTGCATGTTTCACTTGTACAAGCCTTGATATTTTGTTAATATTATTGTTTAAGGAAGATATGCTGTAAAAACTTTTAAAAAATTTTTAAAGTTAAAACTTGGTTTCAGTGCATTTTATTTACCATACGTATACCCCAAAAATTTGTTATGAAGCATTGTTTTTGTCGCTTGAGTAACCAAATCCAATTTGAAACGGCAATTTAATTTTTGTATGCCTTATTCTGATAGACTACAAGCAGATGTACTTATTCTAGAGACCCTGAACCTGTTATACTTTCACCCAGTGTGACTTAGACACCATTTGACCCCTTGTGATACTTCACACAAAATATTCTAGTCTCATAAGGTGTTGACTGGTAACAAGAAACCACAAAAACTAGGAGTTGTAGATTTGAGCTACTGTGAACCCAAAAAGTCTACTCGAATTGTGAAACAGCCCATAGACAAAGAAAGAAAGACAAACAGAGAGAGCAATAAAGATAGAAAGAGACACAGAGACATGCAGAGAGAGAGGAAGCGATTGCCAGAGAAAGAGAGAGACAGAGCGACATAGAAAGAGAGCAATTGACAAAGAGAGAGACAGACGGCGAGACAGAAATAGACAGAGAGATAGAGACAGAGTGAGAGAGAGAGAGAAAAAAACAGAAAGATAGAGAGATAGAGACAGCAGGACGTTTGTTCTGAGAGATTTGCTCTGTCAGCGTGGGTCAAGCCCACCAGGGGGCGCTGTGATCCCAACATACACTCAACAAATAGATTTACAGCGCAGCCAGTTTTCTGATTCCTTTCTCAGACGAGGCCCATCTAAACTACCAAATCGTCCTGTTTTTGATGGAGCTTTCGATGTGAAAGATCATTTTCCAGGAAATGAACCTGTAAACGGCATTTCTCTCTGTCAGGGGTCTCGCATCCTCTCGAATCCTTCTCACTGTTCAGGTAAGGCTGTGTGGTCATGTGGTACCATATCTCGTTGCTCATTGGTCCGAGTGAATAAGGAGGAAGTGGTGCACTGAGGTATATAAGAATCATATGGATGGTATTACCCATCTAATCAGGACACCTTCAAACAGCTCAGAGAAACCCCTTCATTATTTCAGGCAGCAATTCCGAGCTTTCCATTAATTCAATTCCGTTTATTCAGTTTTTCCACATTAGTTCCCATCCAGGAATAGAGGTCTGATCAGCACTGCTCCTTTCCAAAACCATGTCTCAAAAACAATGGCACTAAACAAAGCAACTCGCTGAAATGAACGCTGCTTACGACGGGCCTCTCTCGCTCGAAAGAGCTTCGCTGAGTGCTTCATCAGCAAAAAGAAGTTTGCTCTGTTCGGAGAATATCATGAACATGTGCTTTCTCTTCTAATCAGAGTACGTTCTCGCTTTTTGGTTTGGTCTTGTTGTACCGTCTTTAGTTTGATATCTGTGGTGGTTTCCTGTTCGTTTCGATTGGACTGAATTCAGCTGGGTTTTATTTCACACCATTTTCTCCAGCCTTGGGCAGCATGATAAGAACTGAAATATTACTCACGACTGTCTAATTCAGGGTGACCCAACAAAACCTCCCACATTTCAAAGCAAAACGGGGGAAAAAATCTTTCAAGATTATTACAGTATTATCTGTACACATGAAACTTAATTTAATAGTTTTTATACGTCACGTTTTAAAGATGATTGACTATAAAGACTTGAAGGTGATTTCTAAAGGCTGCGACGGGGTGTGTCGGGTGGAACAGAGGTACCTGTGGTGAATTAGTGTTACTAGCTTTTTAAAACGTATCACGTATAACATCAGCGGTTCCTCCTGGCAACATCAGTCCGTGCCTGTTATCAAAGTGCACGCGAATGTTACGACTCCAAACATGCTCAGAGACATACTGCCTTTCTGACTGTTGGTCAACGTCAGACTGGCTGGACTACACTACCACTGACCCATGAACCATAACAGATTATCGGCCAGTGCTGAGCTGCACAAACAACAAGCACAGAAATCCCAGAAAACATTTTTGTTCCTAAACCAGCTAACAACAGGAAAGCCAAGTTACAAAACGTTAGCTGCGTAAGCCATTTTGGATTTACTGTCACGCTCATCTCTTCCTCAGAATCCCTAGAATGGAAGTTTCAATGTCTCCACAAGAGACACCAGCCCCTCCCAATGTGCTGACGTCACTACCGGGGGGAAAACGACTGCTAAACTGCTAACCCTCGCGATTCAGCCTCCGCTAGGTTTGTGCTTTTTATGGTCATTTATGATAATATAAGTGACTGTACAGCTAAACGTATTACATATGCACAAATTATGCTGTAAAGATGACCAATACCAGTATTCTTTAGGATAAAAAAATAAAATAAAAATCATAAGGGGCAAGGTCAAGGTCACCAATCCGGAAACATTTCCCTCAGCACTTCCAATGATCTTCGAGCTGTGTGCCATAGCTCCATTTCACTGAAATCACACACTGGGTACACACTTCAAGCTCAAGTTTAGATACGGTTGGGCTACCAACAGCCCTTAGCACAGCTCTGCTGCCTCACTAAGGTTCATGAGTGTATATTAAAAAATTGGTTTTCTTGGCGGGGTTTTTTCTACTTTGTGGGAAGATTTTGGGACACCCTATATAACAATGTAATCACTGCAATTGTTTTAACTTTATCATTACACATTTACAGCTTTTGGCAAACAGAGTGACTTACATTTACCATTTTTATACAACTGAGTAACTGAGGGTTAAGGGCCTTGCTCAAGGGCCCTGCAGTGGGACCTTGGGGGTACTGGGGCTTGAATCCTGACCTTCAAATCACTAATACAGAGCTTTAGCTACTGAGCCACCACTGCCCTTAAAGTCATCAAACCCTCCTCATGTTAAAATGATGTCAAAAACTAAAAAAAAAAAGCTGTTCTATAGAATGTCATAACCCCTCAGCCAGGACATCTCAAGCACGTAGGACAAAAATGGAAGTTTTGTAAAAGGTAAGCAATCACTGAAAAAACAATATTCAGAAAGCTATCATGCATATGAGCCTTGACAAAGGTTATATGTTCAAGGTTACTGGGCCAAGGTCAGTGTCAAATATGCAAATTAGCTACCCCACACACAGGTCGAGGATAGGGAGTGCCTATGCAAAAGTTCAGGAAGCTGGCCTGTGCGTGAGCCAAGCAACGACACAACATTAACAACACACATAAACACCAACATATCCAGGTGTAAGAGACTGTGTACGCACTCAATTAAAAAAATGTCTAGAAAGTACTCAATACTCCTCAGCTCTAAAATTCTCTGATTTGATTGGTCCCAAGCTGCGGATTTGTTTCTATAACAGCTGTTATGTAAGTAGTGCAGCTGTGGATCATAGCTTTATATTAATTCACTTGTTTTAAACATATTGATTGTTCTTATAGTAAGCGTTCTCTCACCGGGACTTCATGGAGGAGACTCCAAATAAACAGATTGGAATTGTTGATAAGCTGAACCGTTCTATAAGGAGCCTCTAGTCTCTAGTCTCCGACACAGAAACCTCATGAGTTTAAGTTATGGGTGTTTTTTAGCAACAACAATCTCCTTTTTTCCCCAGAAACAGTAAGATGCACAAACAACTGATCTTATATACTATAACATAAGTGATAATTATTCCAAATAATTTAAATATACAACGTTGACGAGACTATTCAGCACCATCCACCTGGCCAGAGGTAATTGATGGATTTAGTATATCCTACACCAGAGCATGAGAAAAGTAAATTAAAACAAGCGTATGTGTAATTTAGGCATTTTTAAGCATGACAGTGGCAGGTGGTGTCCATATGCACATCAGACTCCCAGCAGTGCGAGCGGAGCCACTTCCTGCTGTTCTAGAACCAACAAAAAACTAGAAAAGTCTGTAATGTACAAATTTATTTCAATAAGAATCCTGATTTTTTTTTTTTTTTTTTTTTAGCCCTGTTCTAATTTAAATTTTTCTTCTTAAGCATCTTAAAAGAATGCCATGGATGTTATTTTATTATTCATTTAAAACATTTTCAATCCGTTAAAAATAATCCAATGCCTATGATGGATAATTCCATTCATAGAAGAATACCAAGATTTATTTGATGTCTTTCCACCAATCAGAATCTTGTTCAGCTAGTCAGGTCGAGGCTCAGCAACATTAATGTGGCAATAAAATGAATTCAGCTCATGAGAATGTAGTGAATGAGCAGGTTTTTACATCAGTGGACTTTTTCTACCCTGACAGCACGGATATAAAATGGAGTCTCAAATAATGAGCGAGTGGTTCAGGTAGCACGAGGAATCGTCTTCACATATGTATTGGCACCCCAGAGTCCTGACCTTAACCCTGTTGAGAGTTTTTGGGACGTGCTGAAGAAGATTTTATGGAGTGGTTCAGTTTTTCCCTCGTTAATTCAGGACGCCGGTGAGAAATGAACCCAACGCTGGATGGAAATAAATGTTATGTTGTTTAAGTTTGTTGAAAGAATGGCATGGCGATTACGTGCTATAAGCAAGGCTAAGGGCGGAATAACAGCAAACTTGTGTGTGCGGCATTTTTTTTGGACGGACAGAGTATTTTAAATGAATAATAATGTGTATTAACCCGAGTTTGCAAACCAATCAGACTGGGCTGCTCCCATGACATGTATACACACTTCAGGGAATTAAGATTTCCCAGCAGTCAATGTAGCTATGAATGGATTTGTAAACAATAACAAAATTCTAATATATATTTAAATGAATTACAAATGAAAGTAAATTATTAAAGCTGAATATTTTTTTTAAAAATGTAAATCACTGGCTAGTTGGTGTGGTATAAGAAGAATAAAACACTTTGGGACATACATACATACATACATAGGAAAAAACAATCAATACCCAACTCTGCTCTATCATACTGTCTAAGTATTGTTTCTACGGTTTTATTCCTTACATAATCCATTTCACTTTTCAGAGTATTTCAGCGATGAAACCGAGGCATCACTTTTAAAAAACAAGAACACACTGGTGTTTCAGGCCATCGCACACCATCCACCATCACAGACACAAGTAACTCGAGTGCATTTGATGTACAGGAAGCACAGACAGTACGGTGTGTTTACATCTAAAACACTTCAACTGTTGGCTGTTTTTCAGGCTGTTAATCTGTCAGTGGAGATTTCAGGATGATCTGTGCATCACACAAACGCACACAGACACACACGTGTGTATACATACATAGTGGATGAATCGCTTTAAGTGCGAAATACATTATTCATAAATAAACAGACGAGAACATGAATAAAAGGCTTCGGTGCTTCCAGTGCAGCAGCGAGAATAAACAGCGCAGATCGATGGGTCGTCCGTGGGTCATGTGTCTCTGTCAGCGCTGGAGCTCACGCTTCTAAGTGAAAAAGAAAAAAAAAAAGAAAACAAACAAAAAGAAGCCGCAGAAATCTCCAAAGGCTTTATAAGAAAGCGAGAAAGCGGCCACTCTGTTGGAAACCCAAGCAGCTTTGACATGAAAGCCATGTATGTGACGCTGACCGTATACTAGCGCTGTGCGGTGTTTAGCTAGCCAATGTTTGCTAAAATCCCAGTTTAATGTAGCCACATGGAACTTTTAGGAGTACCAGGTCATACAATAACTAAACAGAGACGAAACGGTGAGTCTGGTACAAAAAAATCTAAATCAAATAAAAGATGGGGGAGATTCATTTCTTGGGTTGAGCCTTCGGTATGAATTCAGTGTCGTGCAAAATCTGTCAGAAAGGAAAATAACGCTACAAATCTTCTGACTCGTTTAAAAAGTTACTGCGCAGGACTGCTGAGTCTGTTCTCCATGACAGTGTGAGTTATCTACACAAACCTGCTGATGTCAGAGTCTTTTACATACAAGACAAATGACATTTATAACAGCGGCGCTACGCCATGGTGCTTCACAGTTTATGTTTTGCCAAGGTTTTTTTTTTCCAGGAAATTAAATCATGAACCGTACTCATTATAATTATTTTGGGTACATCACAAGCAGGGAAAAACAACATCATCAGCTGCATCACGCAATCAAACAGCTCTAATTTCCATGCTGGAAACGAAATGTTATCGAGTCCAAAATGAATACTCGGCAAGCTTCAAATGCCGGTGGAGATACGGTTCACGGTGAACTGGTGGGTAAATCAGTACTTAAAAAGGCGTCGTGTTTTTTTTTTTTTTTTTTTTTTTTTTTTTTTTTTAAACGGCCCTGAAAGACTGTTCTGTATTCTGATTGACATGCGTCCTGCCTCTGTCATGTTTGTACCTGTAAAAACATGGTGGTGGAAGATGGCGGCCTCCATGAGAGGGAACCCGCTCCCTAAATAGATTTATTTTAGGGTTGTAAAAATTCAATTACTTATTATTTTAATAATTATAGGTTAATGAAAGCTTGTTTGCTAATCATGTAATTAATGTCTTCAAAATTAGATTCTCCAAAATGTTACAGACCGCAGCTTTAAGCTGTTAAAGAAGAATAAATAAATGAAATTAAATAAATGAATGTGCGATCTGCCCTGCGATGGCCTGGCGAGCTGTCCAGGGTGTACTCTGCCCTCGCCCAGAGTCCAGAGAGATGGGCGCCGGCCTTCCCGCGACCCTAATTAGGACAACGGGGTTCAGAAAATAAATGAACGAATGACTGTGTGGTATGAAAAGGCAGATGTTTATTTTGGCCAATATAGAATTTTATTTTTTTATTTAATGTCCGCCGTTAAAAACAGTTAATTTCGGACATTAGTAAGTAAGATGTGCTACGACTCACTATTCCACGCCTACTGACCTCCAAAGTGAGACCACAGAGCTATGTTACAGCAAGCCAGGATTTGTTTTCTAAAATGGCACGTTGAAATGTTGGGATGTCAGTATCAAAACAGCCAAGCTTCCAAGCCAGCTTTCGAGAAAAATCTTTATGGTATCATGCCATCCTCTTGTCCAATAAGCTGCAGACCCCTAAGTAGCTAAGGATCATACTGATGAAGTCGGCTTGCTAAAAAAACAACAACAACAACAACAATAATAATAATAACTGAACAAGTGTAGCTTGATATCTATCTAATCTGGCTAATCTATATGTTTGCTTTAGCAATCTACAAAGCTAACTAGCTTCATTCATCTTAAAAATGATGCCCTCTATGGAGATATTGCGAAAGATTCTGTCTTTTTACATGTTCAGCTAATATAAAAGTTGGAAAGACAAAGAGACTCCAATTTCAATATGGCTTTATTTTCTCGTGTGTAAGCGCTTAGTTTCTATAAGAAATATACGTCTGACTTTTGCAGGCACTTAGCATCATTTAGCTGCTGAAAGATCTTCGAAAGTTACGCTATTTAAAAGTGTTCGTTGAGCTGATCAGCACTTTCGGACTTTCACCGGTAGCTCAATGATAAGTAAATAGTATTTTAGCTAATGGTAACTGGACTATTAAATAAATAAGTTTTACTTCAGTCAACTTATAATCAAGCAGCATTACATTGTTCGGTTCTCAGACCTTTTAGCAACCAGGCTGCACACGCACAGCAAATATTCCTATAGAGAAAATTTCCCAACAATCTGTCAGTGTCCATCAATTCAACAATCAGGATATGAACCAAAACGTCACATTCTCACAATGTGAAAACATCCTTAAAAAAACTCCTGGATCCAGAATTTGATCTGAATAATCTCCAAAACCTAATGGAGACTTCCTTAGCCAAAGTCACATCTCTGGTAGAAATTTCATTTAAATACTTCAATAAGTTTTGCATAATGCTGCTAACAAACACAAACTGCAAATAAAACATAACCTGATATAGAGATACACTCTCTAATCAAATCCCAATCATGTCTCATTTTTGGTCGGCTCTATCTTAAATTCGTTTTCTCGACAGATCTCTGTCGGTCGCTATTGCGTGGATCTCCTGCTCGGAACGCTTTATGTTTAAAAAAAATAAAAATCTCATTACAAATCAGAAAATAGACCACAGTGGTCCAGTCGCTCCCGCCGAAAGGACCATTTCATAACATGCCAATATAGAACAAGCAGGGCAGGTTTGAAAGGCCGAGCTTTAGAGCGCAGCAAGTAAATGACCTGAAAATAAAGTGAGACAGACAGACGGAACACATTCCTAGAGCTAAAAATGGTAATGTCGATGAAGGCATCTGTAAAACAATACCACTAGCTGGCTAGAACTGATCTAATTTTAGAACGAATCAATTTGTTATTTCAGAAAAAAAGTAGGATTTTTAAATGCAGCATCTACATATGCAGCAGGCGCAAGTGTGATTTTATTTCAGATCCCTTGCATGTTTTGTAGCTTCACAAGACGGCGAGGTTAAACCTTAAAGTACACAGTCAGCCGTACTGAAATAAATTTTTCATTAACGTGAGGAGATTTATAACCTCCACTCGATGAAACATGAAACGCCTAATTAAACGGCAATCAGATTCCTAAATGACACTTTGCGGGGTTCGTTTTGAAAGGAAATTCTGTGCTGTTGAAAACCCATTCACAGTGTTTCCACTCCAGATCCTGAGGAACACCACAGACCACCATGCTTCTGACCACAGCAGGGTGACGTTACTTATAGGTCAGATGTAACCTGTAAGCACAAAGCTGGGGAGTAAGTGAGAGAGGACAGGAAAGACAAATAACAGCACTCAGAATAAAGTGGGTTCTCTTAACACCAAGAGCACGGCTCCACATGCTGCACCGCGCTACTCCAACCCGAGCCCTCGTCTCGTTAGGAGGAAACGGGAACGCGTGTGGAATACACAAGCCTTATTTCCGTCTGATTACAGAACATAAATCGATACAGAGTCATCGGGTCACACGAATTGCATTAACATAGCACGCTTCTTCTAGATTCCAATGGGTACACTGCTTTTAAAAGTGTGTGTGTGTATGTTTCAATAGGGCTGGAACAATTAGCCAACATAATTAAATCGATTGTTAAATCAGGGAAGAAAAAAAAAAAAAAAAACAACACTGACATGACTCCAATTACCTCGACTAGGAACACAGTAAGGTATTAAAATCCCGTAATCAGTTTCTCTTCTCTTCTTAACAAACACAAAAGACATGCTGGCACGGTAGCCGGCACTCCCGCTTCACAGCGCCAGGGATTCTGGGTTAATTCTGAGCTTGTTTTCTGTACTGAATCGTCTCCTTCTGATTGTGTGGGTTTCTTCTTTCTCTCATAAACATGCTGAGGGTGAACTGGTGGCTTTAAATTGGCTCGTTGGTGTGAGTGAGTGTGTTGGTGTGAGTGTGGTTCCTGGTGAGTAACAGACTGGCGTCCCGTGCACAGTATTCCCGGGATAAACTCTGGATCTACTGCAACCCTGACTGGAATGAAGTATTTACTGAAGATGGATCGATGATTAAGGAAAATAGACTAATTTGATTAGGCAAACTTGATGACGCTCGTTTGCATTATACCAAGGCACACACAGTTCAGGGGAATTCATCCGTTTACATTATCCTGATATAAAAACACCTCGTGAATGCCTACCATGTATATTACAGCGTGCACACCCGGTGTTACAGTAGCATGAGCAGCATGGCGTGTGCGTGTGTGTGTTCATACATGGTGTATGAAATTAGATGTCGCTTATGCATTCGGTGGAGATTTTAGCATACTACAGGACACTACAGAACTGGAACCGAAGAAAAGATGTTTAAGTATCCGGCTGAATTTAGGCGGACGGGGGGAGGGGTCGCCGTTGTCCTGTGCCGTGTTCATAGGCATGCACGCACGAAGCCATGAGCGACAAGTGAATTGCTTCGCCACTGAGAGACAAGCAAATCACTTCATGAGACAAGCGAATGGCTTTGCTGCTGAAAATTTATTCGTCTCCAGTTGCCCTGGTAACCCTCTTGCATTTTTCCCCAATTCCAGATGTTTCTGAGTGAAACCATGAGCAGTGTCTAACACACTGCAAGAATAAATTAAATTGATAATCTAAATTTAAAGGACGTGTCTTTATTAACGATGCAAAATCATGTTAATTGTTTGGTTGGCGTATATAAATACATCCACGGCTTTTTTTGACCGATACACACTGTGGTTTTTAAATCCAGCTGAGAAACAGAGTTTTCCGAACATTCCCGAGTTGGTCATGTGACAATGTGACGTAGATTCCAGAAAACAACAGACTAGCTTCACTACAGTAAAACGGCCACCAGCGATAGAGAAGCTTCTCCATTCCCTTCGTACGCGTCTTTTAGCGATCGGAGCGAGGACTTAATTATTCAGCCCCCAATTTACGTACATCGGACAGTGATGAACGTGTCGATTGGGGATTAAACAAATTACAGGCCCCGGTTATAGACCCTTATCGGTTTGAACCGGTAGCTCCTCCACAGGCTGCAGCTGCTAACAACACGGAACTCCCGGTCGAGCCCATGGATATGCAAATGATGGCCGTGAAAATCGTGCCGACAACATTCTATTTTCTGCCTGGAATTAATCACAAGCATCTAACGTTAGCGTTATTTATTAATTACTCCTACAAACATGACAAAACCAGAGGCTACATTTGCACTGTGCTAATAATAGTATTAGTATTATATACACACACACACACACACACACACACACACACACACATCTAAAACGAATGACAAAGGAAAGCAATTGATGAATGACAACAGCAAGAATAATGCGAATAACAAATGGTTGCCAGTACCACATATATCACCTCCTCCTTCACCATGTCACAAAGCGAATGACAGACATAACACACAGAATAACACTGTCACCTGTAATGGAGCTCATATCACGCTGTATTAGAGGTAATTCTATATGTTAGGTCTGTCATTCGCTTTGTGTCACGGTGAAGGAAGGGGTGATATATGCGGTACTGGCAACCATTCGTCATTCGCATTATTCTTGGCGTTGTCATTCGCATTCCTTCGTCATTCGTTTTAGGGACCCCCAGATTAAACTGAGCTATACATGATTAAAAGTAAACGTACCCTTGTAAAATTCAGCTTAGTCACGGTCGTTCTCCGTCTCTCACTACAGGCACCTCGGGTTGTGCGTGGGTCGGTCTTCACGGGGCGAATACTGGGTACTGCATTTCCTCGTGGATTCCACAAATCGTTTCCACTTCGCGGATGTTACAGGGTCAGTCGGCCACTGATGGCGAGAGGCAACACGGTGGGGGTTGTAACTGTCCTCCGAGTAGTTATTGCTAAACCCACCAACACCACAAGATGTCACCATTTCGAATGAATCGCTTCCGCATTGAAGTGTTTTCTGTAAGTGACGTCAGCAGTCAGTTTCATGGAAAATGCTGAAGAGAGCGTTTTCGGAAGCATTCGGAGAGCCGGAAGTTTGAAGTGTCCTGGTTCATTAAGGGGGTCAATGTGAGTGCAGTTCAACCCGGGTGCACTCTAGCACTAGCACTGTTACCACTTTATGCTCGTAATCGTGGTAAATAAAAAGCGTAAGACATGAACTTTAAGTAAATCAAGAAATCAATAAATAAATTAAGTAGAATAGCAAGTATAGAATAGATTCAATAGGAAAAGAGGTTGGCAAAAACATGCTCTGGTTAACTAGCTAACCCTCATATTGTACTCTGTGTGTAGCTTTAAATGAACACATAAATCTATACTCACGGAAAATTCCACCTTTCTGGAAAGCAACCCAAGCCTGGTGTTTCCTGTTATTACCCTTAAAGGGTAACTGTGGTTAATTTGTATTACTAGTTCTTTAAAACAGTCGCGTATGACATCAGCGGTTCGGTCAGGCAACGTCAGTCGTTGACCCTGTTCAAGCACGTGTGAGTGTTTCTTTAAACTTGTGTTTCCCTACGGAAAAGGTTTTGGGAAACTCCGTGCTTGGCAGCAGCATCTGTCAATCAACAGTATCTCATCACTCTGGTTGGTAGTTGCTTGAATCACCTCGCCTGAAAGTTTCGCTCGGGTTAATTCTGCACCCGTCCACTGCACATAGCCTGAGAAAATTTTGCCTGTCATCACTCATTTCACTAACTTTACATGGTCGCTTGTCACTTCCTGTGTGCACGCCTCTTTAGACGCTTCATGGGCGAGTTGCCCAAATTTTAACTGTTAAGTTCGTCTAAGTTCTTAAAACAATACCGTCAATCTCAGAGACCCAACCCCTTAAGCTAATTAATAACAAATGCCCGAGAACCCTGTCTTGTAAATACAGCTAAAAGGGAACATTAAAATCCAATGGGGAGGTCGATGTTAGCATGGTCCTATCGCTAACAGGCAATATCGACTGCTAGTGGGAGTGGATTGTTTACATCACCAATTACTTAGTAGTTAAGCGATGTGTAGTGGAGAGCCTTGGATACTGTATTATTTAATCATTTCAGAAAGCCTGTTTCATTTCTTGCGCACCTCACACCAAGCCCTGTCCGCTACTGCCACAAATATCTAATCCTGGAGGAAACACTGCTGCATGTGCGCTGTGGTTCATCAGAAAAGCAGTGGCCCTCCCTCTGAAGTATTCTCACCTGGCTTTGAATAGAGCGCCTGGCCAAAAAAATATATACCCATTTTAAAAAATATCTCAAACCCAGCAAACAGCACAGAACCAGGACTCTGGGGAAGTATAACATGCCATCAGTGTACTCTGGGCTCATAATGGAAAAGCAACAGGCAGGTAATGGGAGCGTAGTGGGAATTAAAACAACGACCTTCAGCCAAAAGAGAATGTTTACAGAGGATTTCGGGACTTTATTTATCCAGAGTGCTGTACGCACACCAAATATCTCTGAGGAGCTGAATTCATAGCGCTGTGTGGTTTCCGAGCATGTTATTTTATTTGTAAGAAAACAAAGGGGCTGCTTAATGAGCCAGACACACTTCATATGGAAACATCCGCTATAATTGGTAGCAGTTGCCCCATCAGAAGTCATTGTTTAACCTAGCATGAATGTAAACAGATACTTAATTTAAGTCTAAAGCCTAATGATGACTGTCAACATTCGCGAGCACTAGAGCTGGTGCAATATGGTCGAAATTTCATATCCCGATAATATCTATCACAACACAGCACATTTTCATTAAACTAAAGAAAAAATTTAATAAACACATTAACTAATACAAAAACTAAACTTTTTTTAATTAAAGAAAAAAACTGGAATGCAGCAGGTAAGAGGCCAGGTAAGTTTATTTCATTCCAAATTCATTCCAGGATAAAAGAACTGTATATAAATATATAAGGTATATAAAATTACACCGCTAAAAATGCGCATTTTAAAATTCTGAGAATTTAACTTTGTCACTGAGTTAATAACTGGGGTCTCATTTACAGAAATATGTGTAGGATCCTTATTAAAATTCAGATTTATAAAACTTGCACACACACACCTGTACACAAGCTTCACTTTATAAATCAGAGCGTCTACAAGTGTGCGCACCTGAATTCCTGCCCAACACTCACCTTTTTAACCATAAATGGTCAATGCAAATCACCTCATGAATGCGGTCTGCATAAAAATGAGCCTGGCATGCTGCTGTTCTGTCGGTGTTGTGACTAATGACTGCAGGCGAGAAAGGAACGAAATACAGGAATTTATTGGAGATGGAGATAGAAACCCTTATAGTGGAGGTGGAGGCCTAAAAAAATGCTCTTTCGAGGCTACCGCATCAGAATTACTAACAAAAGGAAGCAGAGCGAGTGGCAACACTTGGTAGGTGTTAGCGGAATCAGTGGCACAGAGTTTACGGTAGCTGAACTTAGGGTTCTGATCTAAAGCTACCTGCATCGTTCTACGCCTTTACTGACAGATTTGTAATTTGTTGCTTGGATGTTTTCATGTGTATTAAATTTGAGAAAAACAACCTCAATGAATAAAGGTGGATGTAAAGAGAAGACTGTCCTTCCACCGCCAGAACGCGGCTGCAACTAGAGGGGGGCCAAATGCACCAGAGTGCCACGGTGCAGCATTATGCACAGGACTCACCGCAGTATTCAAACATTCACAATTATAGCAATTAAACTGATTGATAAGACCTTGAACAATTTGCAGGAACAGTTAGTTGTACCACCACCCACTCCCTGAAATACTCTCTGAAGCCTGAAGTGTGCAAACATTACATTTTTCTTAGTTGGTTTTATTTTTGAAAAGCAGGACTGATAAAAAAAATTGTAACAAAAAAAATAGAGGGTTACGAATGTGCGAAACATTAATGGCTTTATTTCCAGATTTTAAGAGTTAACTGATATTTGATTAGATGTTTACAGTATCTTAAGTGTAAAAACAAAAAATTCTGTGCTCCCTCTAGCCTGCTAGCTGGTTATTTTGTTTACATGACACTGACTTATGGAGTCAGCCGCGTGCTTAGTACTTATTAGTGACTTGCGGAATCAGCCAATGAAAATGCTTTTAGTGTGTTAACCCAGTCTGTGTTAAAGTGGTTGGTTCTTGTGGTGTTGGCTGTAAAAGTGCAGACGGTCACAAAGAAATCTCCTCTCACCAGTAAGAGTTTTTTAATTCTTTGTCATGCTGATATTTATGAATATTTGAGGCACAGCCGCTTAATACTATAGACTACAGTCGTCTTAAAGAAGTACAGACTGATCTGCACAACAAATAAATAGGGTCAGATAGCTCTACAAGAGCTAACAGAGCAGAAGAAGCTATCTGACCCTATTTCACCTATATTAAAATATATTATAATACTACAATACTTTAAACACAGCATTTCCTTTTTTAGGCCTTAGGAGAATATTTATTTATTTACACCGTGTTAGGAATAGTGGATGTTTTATTCCATGCAGACGCGCCATCCTCTCCTCTTGCACCCGATCGTAGATAATATGATAGGAGAGAGTGATGATTAAATATATAGATATATTCCAGATTCCTAATAGATTTTAAAGGTGTTTATGAAACAACTACTCACCAACTTCTCCCATCAAGGTTGTTTTTGTGGATCACAACCATGACGTAAGGCACTTTCAGGCGGATTTGTATGTAAGCCACGCTTATAAACGAGACCCCAGGTCCATGCTAATGCAGCAATAATAATCTACAGTACAGCATCTATCTACCCGTGTCATGCGGAAAGTTTCATCCCTAGGCAAGTCAGCGGCACATAGCGGCCCAGTAGTTACTCAGCTATATCCCAAAAAAAAGATTGCCGTAAGGAGTGTGATTTGCAGTACGACAAAAATTATAGAGCGTGATATGAAACAGCCCCAGTAAACGCAACATCAAGAGATCTTAAAGGTCAGACAGCATGCCATCAACTGACATTAGCAGCACTTTAGTTCAGAGTTCACTTCTCAGTGTTTAATACTGAAGCCTCATCAGTGCCTTCCATTTGTACGATCAATGCTGAGAACACCACACGTTTCAACTACTTTAGAAATTCTGCTACTACACCCTTAAAAACATGATACATCATACACATTATACTATTTTAGATGTATGATATTTTATTGCCACAAATAATTTTGCAGCAAAGGCAAGGCAGATGGCGCTGAACAGTCCATATTTTAACCAGGCTGGGTGAGGTGAGCTCTCAGCACTCTCAGCAGAGATGCGGCACTCAGAAACAGCTCCAAACTGCACCGCTGCTCACATTACACCTCACACCCTCTCCTTCAACCTGACGACATGGACATGTCTGTCTCGTTAAATCTAATTTAAATATGGACGATGAATAGATTGTGATTTTTTTTTTAATGAGTAAATTGTGAGGAGGGGAAAAAAATATGCTAAGATATGATTATATATAATTTAATATACATCCATGTGCTTTATTCTTATCTAAAGTGCATCACGGAACTTTAAAAAGTACCTGTATTACTCATCATTACAGCATAATTTGTGCCAGATGTAATATCATTAAGTGATCGAGAAATTATTTTAACATAAATAACCATAAAAAGCACAAAACTGGGTAATTTGATCCTGTGGATTACTAGCGGGGGGGATGAAGCAATGCAGAACAACCGTTTTTTTCCCGGAAGTGATGTGAACTTGTTGGGCCAGGTCGCCCAGCGCCTACTAAAGGTTCTTACCTTTGACTGGTTGCTTTTGGCGAGGTGATGCTTCCATCCGTTGTCATCCTTTGACTTTTTATGAAGGGATTCCATAAGAATAGCGTCCGGTTTTGGACATAAAAGCTCGAGCTTCGTGCCAAGTAGTTATTCCTGGGGTCACGCAGAAAGTAGTTTGGCTTAAAGTGGTCTTCGCAGACTACTGAATTGTGTCTGAAAGGAAACGTTTTCAGAGTATGTGCCTGTGCCGATGATATGTTATCCGCGAAGAGCGAGATGATGATGATCATCATCATCATCAAGAAAAATGGCAGCCGAAGCCTATTACAGTCATCCGGCCACAGTGCTGCGAGAATGAACAACAGAGCACTACAGTGCCTTTGAAAATGGCAGGGAATAGAAAAGTGGATCTATAACAATTATAAAAAGTACTTGAGTAGCTGACGAGGGACAGCTTGTGCTATTTAAACACACACACACACACACACACTCTCACACACACACACACACACACTCACACACACACACTCACACACACACTCTCACACACACACTCTCACACACACACTCTCACACACACACTCTCACACACTCACACACACACACTCACTCACACACACACTCTCACACACACACTCTCACACACACACTCTCACACACACACTCTCACACACACACTCTCACACACACTCTCCTTCTATGGCGAGTGCATCCCTTCTGCTATTATCACCAATATGTGAAAGCTTGTCTCTCAATAGCTATTTGTTATCGGAGTTCAAGGCAGACTCGTTTATTGAATGAAGGCAGCTCTAAATGCATTTACTACTCATGTGGAGCTCAGAGTTGATTTTTCCATCATGGTGAGTGATGCACTGCCTCAGCCCTCGAGCACCTTCTATTTGATATGAGACGGAACGAGTGATCTATATTCATGTGAACTCCAGAACTGCAGTTCGAAACAAATGACGCCCACATAATCATTTCGTCGTGTCCACCACACAACTAAAGAAAACATGTCGACAATTAAGGAGAGGAGAATAAATATCTTAATAAATCTGAAATAGAAGTGTAACTCTGTATAAATCCTCAGCGAGGCATTCCATTTTTGGGAGACGTTATTATCTGATATCTCAAGAAGACGACACTGAATGCTCGTATTATTCTGAACTAGAATATACACTACACAGGAACGAGAGAATCTGATTGGTTTATTATCTCCGGGTGATAACAATAATAATATGCCAAAGGTCAGGTGGAGGTCAGTGAACAGTCCCCAAGACATTAAGTTAGAGATGGATCACCACGCAAGACCCACCTTGTCTTTAGTGAATGATGGTTATTTATTCAGACTGAAGTGATAATACGTCCTAAACAGACCGAAATATAAACAGAAGGTACTCAGTCATGTTCGTTTTTCTTTTATAGAAATCTTGCGAGAAAGAATCACAGGACACACACATACACGTCACGTGCACACACACACACAATCACACACGTCATGTGCACACACACAGGTCACACGTGCGCACGTGAAGCAGGTGTGAGGCACATGAATCTGTACTGACGTGAAAGACAGTTACTTCAACCTTCATCATCACAGTGCTGCAGATTGTGCTACTGGTTTGTTTACAGTTCTGGTGCTTCTAACCAAAAAGGATTTGGGAGGGTCAAGCCAAGTTCATTTGGAAGGGCTGCATGAGGTTTAAAAAAAACAAAACAAAAAAAAAACAAAAAAAAAAAAAAAGACAGTCCTGCACACATCCCCAGTCTGGAACAGTGATGAAGTGGTGTGATGTACCTGAAACTAAAAAACTGTCAGAGCCAGAATTCACACACCACTCCAACACTGCTGCAGAGAGAGAGAGAGAGAGAGAGAGAGAGAGAGAGAGAGAGAGAGAAAGAAAGAGGGAGAGAGAGAGAGAGAGAGAAAGAGAGAGAGAGAGAGAGAGAGAGGGGTGTGTGTGATATTTCCATCATTCTTATTATGTCATCAAGGGCATCTTGTGATGTTATGCACTGATTTCATTTCAAGCTACGGTTAGACATTACATATGTCATCCCATCTAATATCACGACAGCTGATCTTGCAGCATTAGTATGTATTTTATAAATTGCAGTTAGCATTGCTTTGTTTTGTGTTGCAGCTACTATTGTTTTTAATTAGTTTTTTCTCTACCGCAGCTCTCGAAGGATATTCTAGATAACTGGGGCTGCTGTAGAGATGACCTGTTTTTCATAGGGAACAGTGACTTGAAAACAAATGAGTCACTCTTTCTTATGATGTATCCAAATCCCCCTCAATACACACACACACACACACACACACACCCCAAGTCACACACATGTACACACTGTTATCAAAAATGTCATGTGCTGTTGGAATATGACAGAGACGGAGCACTATTTGTTATTATTTTGACACTCAATATAACATCACATACATTGCTATGGAGAAAGATTTAGAATCAATATCCAGCACTATTTGTTGCTGTCCTACATTAGTCTCGACAACAGTGCATTTTCTGAGAGCAGCTCAAGTCCCTAAACAGCCCAGAGGCTGTCGGTTTACTGTGTAAGTACAAAAAGTACCAATTTTCAGATAATATGATATATAGGATTTATTATAGATTGAATCAGATTTACTATGCCATTGGCAGAAAGGACATAAATAGGGATAAAGAAATTTTATTTTCATTAACATCTTAATTCTCTTAAGAATAGAAACTAAATCAGGATTTTTTTTTTGGTTTATTGTACTTAAATGCAGAGCCTTTTAAAATTGAGTTAGCCATACTATTTAAAAGCTTAGAGTCTCTTTTAAATGGTATGGCTAACTTAATTTTGAATTTTTGGTCACTGTGACTCATTTTGCCAGACTGGGTCACATATGATCTACTGTATTTCCAGTGCTTAACTAATTTATTAGACCACCTATCATAAATGAATTTATTCATCCTTTCATTTGTTGATACACTTAACCTAACAGAGACACAGGGAGGCTGGAGCCTATCTCACACATAACCATCAACACTCACACCTAGTGGTAGTTTGGAATAGCAAATTGGATAAATGAACATGTCTTGTGGACTATGGGAGGAAACCAGTGTACCTGAAAGAAACCCACACAAGCATGGGGAGAACATGGAAACTTAACTCAGAGCCTTCACACGTCTTTTCCAAGCCCGGATTATATATATATATATATATATATATATATATATATATATATATATATATATATATATATATATATATATATATATAATCCATTTGACTTCTTGTAATATCTTTGAAGATGCAGTGCTGCTAGTCTAGTAGAAGAGATGCACATACACATACTCACAGTGTGTGTGTGTGTGTGTGTGTTTTATTTTGGGTGAAGAATAAGAACCCTGTAGCTACCAAAATATAATAACTATTACTGTGTGATTTATTATATTTCACATAGCTCACAAAATTTGCCATTCTTCATTTGAAGTGTTTAGTACAGAAGGTCAGAAAGACTATCTGTTATTATTGTATTTTTACTCTTTTTTTTCCCCTTATCACAAGATCGTCTTTTTTCATCATCTTAAGAAAAAAGATAGTTGTTTTTTTTTTCAATCAAGAGTTTTTGTTATTGTTGTCTTTGCGTTAACAAAACACGTGGACTTTAAAAATGATTCCTGACTAGCTATGAACTAAAGTACCCAGGACCACTGGTTTTTGACCATGCGTGGACTTAACTACCCATAAACACAGGCTTTTAATCATTTACAGGGCATATGACTCAGAAACACTGGCTTTGGTGTGCACATGGACCAAACAACAAACAAGCATTTAGTTCTGATTGCACAAGGCTCAAAGCGCCAAGAAAACTTACTCACTGACTACACATGGATCAAAACTGCCAGAAACATCAGTGAGTGCCTGCACATGAAGCAAACCACCCAGAAACATTAGCATTTGACTAAAAGTGAACCAAACCAGCCAGAAAAATTAGTTACTAGCTATACTTGTATCAAAAAGCATTAGTTTGCAGTTAAATGGGGACCAAACCAATAACAAATATTATTTCTGAATTGTTGTAATGGCTCACTGAAAGAGTTGATGGAGGAAAATGCTATTGCTTTCATAATCTCCAGATTTTTAGGTGATTTATATCAAAACATACTTTGATAGAAAGGTGTTTATATTTACAGAGACTAGTATAATCTGTGCAAAGATAATAGTGTTCTGCTGGCTCATGATGACTCAGCACAATAGTAACACACTTTATGTTGTTTTTCTTTTCATTTCTCAAACGTCTATATATATATGTGTGTATATAAGGTCTTGAGTCGATTTTCCGTAGAACAGTGCTCGATACGTCGAAGTAGAGCTAAATATATTGTATGTGGGAAAAAA
>JAOUQZ010053875.1:0-22336 GCA_028564935.1 Neosilurus hyrtlii
TAAATTTATATCAAAGATTCATGAAAAAGCTTTTCATTCAGTGGCCATATAGTGTCATTATACAGGAACATAACTCAGGACAGGTGGCTGTCATTATGACAATTATAAACAATAAGTATAGAAAAATCTAACATGAATTCAATGAACTGTTGAGGTGAATTTAAAAAAAAACATTCTATTTTTTGACAGATGGTGGCACTATGGACATGACTTTGAGGTGTATGCACTATGCATTAAGAAGTTACGGTATGAAGGATGAACCTTTATATATATATATAAACCTTTATATATATATATATTTTCTTTATATTTTAGCTTCCTAACATAGATTTTAGAGTTCTTTGCAGCCTTTGTATGGCTGTTAACTGGAGTTAAAGTCTACTGAATTAGTTATCAGTCAGTCAAGGTATTGAAATAAAGAAAACCAAATTTCACACTTATATCAGTATTACAAGTGTCACATTTGTGCCAAAGCACAAATTTCAGCACATAGATTTAATGTATTTGTCTGAGATTACTTTGTTTCTCATTCGAAACCAGTCCTGTGATGTGCATACTTTATATGATAATTTTGTAATATTGTCAAATTTCGCATGCATGGCAAAAACGTAAGCTATTGATAACTTTTGGTCTCCTAGTTTTGTTGTATGAGCTGACTAGATTTCAGGTTGATACAACATAAACTCTAATAAGGTTGTGATCAAGTATAGGGTGTTGTAATCACCCCACTTTTGACCCAAATAGCTTCCTGTTTACTTTGTGACATGGGTGCAATAGGCTTTTTAGTGCATCTTAACAGGTTGTATGAATGTTGTTGTATAAGTGTTGTATTGTAAGTAATATAATATAATATAATGTACTGTCATACATATACTCGAGATTTTGTCAACTTGAACTGCACATCAAAATATAATGTGTGATATTTAAAATTTTAATTTTTTTTTTTGCAATTTCCTGCTGCCAGTAGGTGACATTATGATGATTTTCCATCTTTGACCCAAAATGCCAGACTTCCTGTTGACTTAGAGACATATGCTGAAGAAGCTTTTTTGGGTCTTGACATGATGTACAAACCCTTCAATTTGCATGCATGTAATCCAAGTGATTGGTTCATTTATTGATTTATTTTCGAGGTGACTCTGTTGGTACATTTAAGGTTGCCCAGACCATGGCAGATTCCCGAAATGTTCTTTTTGTGTGTGTGTGTATAGCAATTATTGCTATGCTGATTTGCTTTTGTATAACAATTGCTGAGATTTATATAGCAATTTTCAAGTAACTTATTTCCAGGGTTTCAGAATAAAAGCATAAATTTTATATTTAAAATAATTTATTTGAAAAGATAATTCAAACATATTCTAACATATTGTCTCTTCCTAAAACACGGCCAGACTTATGCGAATGTGTATGTCATGACTGTCTGTGTTATCAGAAGACAGAAACCATGTATGTACTAACAGTGATTAAACATTTGGACATTTAATCTTATTTTCTCCTATTCTTTATTTTACACTCTGCTTTGTGCAGTTTTATATGTTTTTGAGGTGTTTGACTGTAACACTCAATGCAATGTTTACATGATACCCATTTGCACTAATGCTATATGCTGATATGGAATATCTCTGGTTAGTTTGCATTGGATCATTGCTATAAATATAAAATATTCTATGTTTACCAATAGAAAATGTATTCTGAGTTCCTATTACAGCATTACTGTTAAATGTAAATGTAGCAGCGCTCATGTTAGGTTGTCTGTGTGAGCACAGACCCGATAACAAAATCATTAGTTTCCCCTAACCCGACCAAGTATATGGCCAGTTTCATTACTATACTCTATTGGCTAACTGTGCATGGACCAATGACGTGGAGAATAATCTAGACCACTATTTTTCAACCTTTTTTGAGCCATGGCACATTTTTTACATTGAACAAATCTTGCGGCACACAACAAACCAAAAATGTTCCAAAACGACACTCTATAGCTTATTACAGTTTGTGTAATCACAATATAGATTAAACTCAGACAGTGTGAAACCTGGGCCTGTTTAGATTAACACACACAAAGCTCTTCCTCAGCGAGCCACTCGTTTACAGTGGTTTTGCAGGCAGGTAGTATTAACGTCTCTGCCACAGTGTGGGACTTTTTTGATTTAGCTAGTTCAGCAGGTACATAGCTTTGAGGGCTCTCTCATTTACCTTTGTGCTTTTTCTCATAAAAGTTGCCCATTTCTCCGTGTTTTCATGCAGAAGAACATTTTGTTTGGAGATGCCGTTTATGCTCGCTCTGTACCGTGGCACTGTTGGACTTCTCGCCACACACCAAGCACAACGGAGTGGGTGTCGTCACATCCCAAAAAAGTAAAGCCGAACAAAAGATAGCTTTCACTGTATCGCCTTGAGCTCACTGTCTTTGCTTTCTTTTGACCACCACCCATATTAGGTACCTCATCTGGTCATGCTGATATTTATGGATTGCATAAAATTCCAGGCACAGGTGCTTAATACTATAGACTACAGTCGTTGTCTCCATTTCAGTTTTCCCCGGTCTCAGTTTACCCAGTGCATGCACAAAAGCAATCAATTGTAGAAATCAACATCTGACAGTTTTCCCCGGTCTCAGTTTACCTTGCGCAAGAATGTTACTTCTTGATTTAAATCTCGACAAAGCTATCCTGCTAAAAAGAATAAAATGGAAAACTTAGTACAGAGACCTGAATAATAAATTAGAAAAGTAAGGGGTGAAGCGGTGAATGACACCGATGACAATAATTAATTAAATGTGACTAAATTAATTAAGTGTTGTAAATACAAATAGCAGACTCTGAGGTGGGTAGTAAATTGATTTTTACTTGTATATAAATCTTTACTCAAAAGTTTGACTAAGAGCAACTTCTTTTTCACATTTACAAATACAGAATAATAATATTTTTGGATATTTGAGTTCTAACATAAATTCATTCATGGAATTTGGGGTATTACACAGAGGGAAAAAAAACCAGACCTACCGCCCCCCCCCCCCCCCCTTTTTTTTTTTTTTGCAGATTTGCAGATGCATCAGGTCAAAACAAATACTGTAGCTGCAGTACTTCAATACCTAAACTATGTTTTGCACTGTTCCAGTAGGTGGTGCTTTGACTATCACAGGAAACTGTGACATGGTTGTGTGAAGAGTGTGACTGTTATTATTAATCTATAGTTTGGGGCAGCTGTAATAATGTGGATGTGAGTTATGGACTTTTTATGTGCATTTGATTACATTTTGAAACACCAAAATTTGCTGCCTGGCCACATCCAGATCCTATCACAAAAGTCAAAATATTTACAAGACATCATTAGTAAGGTCCTTAGAGTTTAGTAAGTAAATTTGGCATGATTTGCAGATGAAAATATACATGTGATTTTTTTTAATACCTTTAACCTGAAAATGATGCTATAATATTTACCAAATACTGTAATATAAATGTGTTAATGCTGGAATTTTTATTATTCATGTAAAGTTTGGAACTAGGCATTTAAATCGGCCATTGTTACTGTGCTCGAGCATCAAACTTCGATGTATAATTAAGCCATTGATGGGAGAATTTTTTTCCCTTTATATTTGGTTAATGTAATGTGATGAAGTTTATTTCTTAAAATTTAAATGCTGAAATGCCAATGTCATCTGCAAAACTCATTCAGAAATAATTATAAATTGCTCCCTTAATTGCATCACGGACGGCGTAACCAAATCTCTTTTAAACCAAAATGCTGTCGTTACAAATACAAGATGATTGCCCATTCTAAACAAATCCACAGGAATCATTATCGGAAGTTATCAGTAAGTAAGATTACATTATTGATACAAGCTGCCATGGGTCCAGTCAAGTGATTATTTTATAATTTGATGAAATATGTGTCTCAAGCTTTTAATAACTATTGGTCATTGACGTCTGTAGTATGAGCTGACCAAATTTCAAGTTGATGGGACAAAATCTCTAGGAGGAGTTATTTTTAAATAGACAGTGTGACAACTGGCAAAATGGCCAAAGATTTCACCTTAGATCCAAAATGTCTGACCTTCTGTTTACTTTGTGACAAGGGTGCAAGAAACATTTTTGTGTCTCTTTACATGATGTACAAAACCTTTAGACTTAAGACATGTGCTCCAAATTTTGAAAATGGCCATCTGTTGTTGTTGTTTGGTGATTCTGGGTGGTGCTATTGCTATATTCCATGTCGCCAAAATCCTGTGAAAAGGTTTGCCAAGGAAAACAGACAGGTGCCTGAAAAGGCATTTTTCACCGTCGCAGTTAAGTAAAATGAAAACAATAGTAAATTGCATCCTGTTTATATTTTGCTCCTTTGCTACACTATTCCTGAAGCTATGACAGTAAGACCTTTGAAAAAATCCTGAAAAACACTTTAGTTATTTTTTGCTATGTTTGTGAAGTGTTGTAAGTGCAGAATTCATGACAGGAAGCATTTTCTTGGAATTACTACTATTTGATTTGGACTTCCAAAGGTAGGAAATGCATATTTTTAAATATTTTTCACTGTGCATGTTTTTTTTTTTCAAATTAAATAGTTGAAAGGGAAAAAACTCTTATTGCTTTATGGGTCATTTATTAACTGGTACCATAAAGTGTGACATTCACAATCTTCCAATTTTAATGTAATCCAGTTAATTTCCCTCTAGGCTGAACAAAAAAGTGTTTATGGGTCCGATTGCCCAACCATCAAAAGAAATTGCCCTACCTGTCTAGCGAAGTTAAATTTCCTGTGTTTTTCAGGGCTTTCAATTTAAGCTGGCAGCCAGAGGGATTTCTGTCTACTCTTTTTTTTTCAAAAGAAAAATTACATATATCGTATTATATATGTACCACGTAACATGCCTCCTGGCATCTTGCACACGCATTATATTATAAAAAAATATATTTGATCATTTGGTTGTTTACTTGGTCAATGTACTTAATGCTTTTCACAACAGACAGAGAAAATGAGCCAAGTGGAAGGTGTGTGTGTGTGTGTGTGTATGTGTGTGTGTGTATCTGCAGTCCACAAGTTCGCACTTGGTCCTAGTTATTCAGATAAGCAAGCCACTGATTAGATAGAAGTTCAACTTCATCTTGAAGTTGGACAGAGCATGTGTGTGCCTGAAGATTTTACATTTAGAGAGGAAAAGAAAAAGAATGACAGCTAAAAGAAACGTGAAACTTCCACAACTAAGGAAGAATGGAAGGAGAAAGATGAAGAACAGGCAGCTAAAAGAAAGAAGCTAGATCCCACAGTTGAAAAAAGGATAGAATATATGGAAGCTAAAGGAAAAACTGGAGATTCTAAGTCTAAAGAGGAAAAGGAAAGAGAGGTGCATATGATGACAGTATACATGCCAGTTTGTGCCACATGAAAGGTCAGTGAATACGCATGTTTGCTCCTCCAGTAGATTTTAAGGAATATTAATGTAATAACAGATGTTGATGGCCTACCAGTCTTTGTTGTGCAATCTGTCTCCACCATCTTGTCCGGTTTTCCTATCTTCAGTTTACGTTAAGAGTCCAGATCTGATGTATGTGGCTCATATTGGTTTGGCTGCATGTTTCCTTCTCAGAGTGTATAAATTGTGACCTGATTCTCTGAATCTGAATCAGAGACTGAGTGAAAAATGTTCCAGTTCTACAACTCTTCATTCCATTTCGGTAGCATATACAGCAATGTTGAATCTGTGTTCTCCACTCGCCATGTACTTGTATATTCACTTAAGCAGAGACACATGCACATATTTATCTCCTCGTACATTGAAAGCTGTATCTCTGCTAATCAAGGACGAAGCTATTTCCATCCAGGCTTTCATCGAATTGGGGGGGCAGATGAGAACCTGATGGACTACTCTCTAGCCAGGAGGTTGGGTATCACGGAGAGGCCACTCGCCCAACCAGTCACCGCCCGTGCGCTAAATATCCAGCTGCTAAGCCGGGTCACCCACAGGACAGAGACCCTCCTCATGTCTATTGGCGGGGATTACATGGAACCCATCTCGTTCCATCTCCTGGATTGCCCACATCAGCCCCTCGAACTGGGGTTCTCTTGGCTGAGGGCTCACAACCCTCACATTATCTGTGAGACGGGGGTAATTAGGAGCTGGGACCCCGCCTGTAGTTCGTCATGTTTGGCTGCACCCCCTTCTGTTCACGGATCCCTGGAGGGTAAGGCAAGCCCTGTATCGGAGTCGGGCCCCCAGAATGCCAAGCCTGATGGCCTGTCCCGCCGATGCAAGTCAAGCTCTCCTTCCAGTCATGTGGGGGTAGCGTCAAAGGAGGGTAAACCATGTAAACAGTATTATGCTTATATGTAAACATTACAGTACATGTAAACCATGTAAACCGCAGGCCGTTCGGGCCCTGAACCAGAACACTAATACCTGGACACTGTAGACTCTCCCCTACACATAAACATCCATCGCAGATGTTTTCTGCACACAGACAGTTTACCACTTTGACACTTTACAGACTTTATGGACACTTGTCACTTTTGCACAAAAACACTTTACAGTCTCCCCACTGAAATAAATTATAAATATATTTCCTTATATTCCCTTGTACACTGCATTTTATATATATATAAAGCTATATTCTATCTCATACGTATATCTTCATTTATTCAATATATTTTTTTCTTAAGCTGACCTAAATCCTTTAAAATGTTTTTTTGGGTAAAAATAAATAAACAAACAAACAAATAAATAAATAAACAAACAATCAAGCAAATACACAAACAAATAAATAACTTGATATTTTCCTCGTAAAAGTATTTTACTTTTAACGTCCATGTGAAAAAGAGATTGGTGTATTTAAAAAGCAGTTGTGGATTGCTGTCTTGGCAAGACAGACATTTGTATCAGGTGCAAAAGACATGGTAGGGTATGGCCAAGAAAAGCTGTCAAAGCCAAGAAAAGGTAAAAGCTGTCAAAGCCAAGAAATGCTAAAAGCTGTCAAGATGCTGAACATGTGAGGAGGGAATTTGTTTTAGTACCAAGATATTCTAGGACCATAGAAGTTTCACAACCTGAGAAAGGGTGTTCAGAAGTAAGTACACAATTAAGAAAATTGCTTGAATTATATATACTAATTTAATTGGCTCAGTCAAACAGACATTTTGTCTGAGTGTTAGCATTAGTAATACTTAGATATTTTAAATAATTACAGCATTATTAATTTTGCCAAAAGTTTATTTATGTAGCAACATGTAAATTATAAATGCAGCTGCTTATATTCATTATATTAATGGTGTGCACACTTATCCACACAGTGCTACACCAGTTCACTGGAAGACCAACTTCTGCCACGCTTTGAAACTGTCATTGAAAATGAACACTTTTCCATGAAGCCCTCCCTGATAATGATGATAAAGATGATGAACATGAGCTGATGGACTTCATTTCCAGCATCAAGTGTGGTGACCCACAGGAATCACTGGAAACACAAATACTGCCTCCTTCTTTATGTAAATCAACATTTCTCCTTTAGTATCTGAACAAAGATCGTTAGGAGATACAAAAATGCACTCTGTCCACCTGGCTGCTACCACATGTCAACCAGGTACAAATTCATAGGTATTTAGTTGCAGAATATATATTTGCTTGTAGACTAGGAGAATCTGTAGTGTCTGTAGCACCAGTTTCTTTCTAAATTTTTGACTTCCTATATAATAAAGTAATTCAGCATTCAATTTGTAAAATTAGCATATATACTACATTTTAAAAGAAACTGACGGTTTCGGCTCCTCATACTCCATGTTAGTGTGTTACTCCATGTTAAAGTGTTATACCGGTGACACGGGGCACTTTCTCTACTTTTTAACTACTTATTCTCAACATTTCACTTTACCAACACATATTACTGTTGTAATAAAAGTTCTCAACACTAGCAGTTTTGTTTACTCACGCAACTGCTAGTGTTGAGAACAGTCTTGGTCTGTGTATTTTCATTTAGAATATCTGTAGAAAATCCATGTAGACATATTGAAAGAATATCACAAAAAGCATGCAAATATTTTTTAAAGGAAACAAAACATTGAAAAACATTCTTAAAAAGACACATACCCAAACCAATTTCCCAATTTTTCAGATAAAAAAAAAATACTTACCTTTTCTTTACAAGTGTGTGTTACCTTACATTTAGTTTAAACGTGTTATTTTGTTTTCAGCAGATGCCCTAGTTCAGCCACTGGTAGAGCACCAGCACCAGAACCCATGCCACCAACCGAGGTGTTATCAACACCAGAAGCCCAGCAACCAGTAGAAGTGTTGCCAGTTTCACAACCTCCACCACATCTGAGTTGTTACCAGCACCAGAAGCCCAGCGACCAGTAGAGGTGTTGCCAGCACCAGAACTGCTGCTACCAACTGAGGTGTTGCCAGCACCAGAAGCCCAGCCACCAGTAGAGGTGATGCCAGTACCAGAACCACCGCCACCGAGGTGCTGCCAGCATCAGAAGACCAGCTACCAGTAGAGGTGTTGCCAGCTACCAGGCCAGCACCAGAAACCCAGCCTTTACAGTGTTTTTTATTCATTATCCGCTTTTCAAGTGGATCATATATAATAGTTGCTGGATCACCAAATTTACCAGCTGTTGTGAGCACACCAACTTAAACATATTCAACTGTTAATGACTTTAATCTGCTCTCAAGGGTGCTAAAGACTTTCTACACCTGCACCATTGAGAGCATCCTGATGGGAAATATTACAGTACAGGCAAGCTCTCCAGTGGGTGGTGCGATCAACAGAGCATACCATCCGTATCAAACTTCCCAACCTGGACACTATATACAGCAGGCAATGCTGGACCAAAGCCAGGAAGATAATGAAGGACCTCAGCCATCCCTATAATGGACTCTTCTCTTTGTTGCAGTCAGGGAAAAGTTTCCGTTCTGTTAAACACAGAGCGAATGAGGAGGAGCTTCTTCCCGCAGGCCATTCGGGCCCTCAACCAGAACACCTACTACCTGGACTTTGTAGACCTACCCTACACATGATCATCATATTCGACCTCAGCTGATTGGTACACACACAAATTGCACTCCCTGTATACCTAGCACTAATCTGCACACACACTGCACTACCCTCACTGGACATTTCTGTGTGCATACTGCACTGACACTTTACATACAGTATTATTTATCTCACTACAGTTATATTTGACCTTTAATTATTGGTGTTAAAGAAATAAAAAACTTTAAATTTGAATGGTTTATCACAGGTTACCTTTTATTAATTTATTATTATTATTATTATTATTACTATTATTATTACTATTATTATTATTATTATTTTAATATGAATTATTTTTCTGTCCACTTGAGTATTTCTTGTTTTTTATTTCCTTGATTAAATTAAATGTATTCAGCCTAACATTTAAAATTATTCATTTGTCACTGAAGGCCAGTGATATGTCGCCTCTAAGACTCACTAAGCTTTTGTTAATCAATATACTTACATAGCATGCACTCTTACCAAGAGAAGTGAATTAGCTTTAGCAATTATCCTGCTGGAAGGTGAACCTCCGTCTCCATCTCAAATCATAGAAAGACTGAAACAGGTTTTGCTCAAGAATATCCCTGTATTTAGCACCATCCATCTTTGTCTTGACTGATCAGTTTCCCAGTCCCTGCTGCTGAAAAACATCCCCACAGCATGATGGTGTTCTTGGGGTGATGAGATGTGCTGGGTTTGTACCAGACATTGCATTTTCCTTGGTGGCCAAAAAGTTACATTTTAGCCTCATCTGACTAGAGAACTTTTATCCATACTTTCTGGGAAACTCAACTTTTGGCAAACTCAAAACATGCTTTCTTATTTTTTACACTAAGTAATGGCTTTGTTCTGGCCACTCTTCCATAAAGCCCAGCTCTATGGAGTGTACGGCTTATTGTAGATGCATGCACAGTTGGTGTGCAGCCCTCTCTTGGCAAGTTTGTTGTGGTACTGTATTCTTTCCATTTGAAGATGACCGATTTGATGGTGCTCTTTGGGATCATGAAAATTTTGGATGTTTTTTAAAACCCAACCCTAAACTGGTACTTCTCAACAACTTTGTCCCTGACTTGTTTGGAGAGCTCCTTGGTCTTCATGATGTGATGCCTCTTGCATAGTGGTGTTGCAGCATATACATATGCAGTGACAAAATAGGTATAAAGCCAAAGGGGGAGAATACTTTTTCATGGCACTGTAGCTCACCTTGGATTTTCAAATGACAATAACTGCTTGCAGAACAATAGCTAGGTTACTGCAAGAAAAACTATTTATTTTAGCAGACTATTAATAAAAGTTGTCCAGTGTACCCCAAAGTTTACATCTGATGAATAATTATCTGATAGCAAAGTTAAAAAGATATTTAAACACTTTGAAGTGATTTTTACATAATTTATTATTTTCCTTTGAGGTCATCGATACACCAAGTAAATTGCAAAAAGATGAACATCTTGGAGTCTTGATCCAGTACTTGAAAAGGATATCCAAACACTACTGGCTTCTCAGTGATAAAGCCTGTTCCAGAACGTTGTGTTCTTGGCTCGAGACGTTATTACAGATTTGACAGACTTTAATCTGTTTTTTCCCCTGAGACTTTATAATAGTTATTGAGAGTTGTATTGTTCAGCAAACTTGTGTTTCTCATGTTTATTTGAATTTTTTGCTTAGTCCTGCAGCCCGTTTGATATCAGAAAAGTAGCTCATAATCTGTCATATCATTAACGAGCATAGTAATGTTTATTTTCCATTATTTGTGCAAATATCATGGTGGATTTGCATTATTCGAAATTAATTCATGTACTATTGCAACCTGTTTAAAAATACAATAAAAAAGGCAACTATTTATTGTGTATGCATACACTGTGAGATTTCAGACAGATCAATCTTATTTAGTTTTACATTTACTTCCACTACTTTTTATATACTTTTATCAGTGTGATAACATATTGAAAAATTCCTCCAAAATGCAATTTGGTTCCTCTACATTGTTTTTGTCTAGTTGACTTGCTGACTACAGGTTCTATAATCTTCTGTTTCAAGATGTAATGTACATGTACATACAATAAAATTCACCTCTTAATCTGAATTCCAAGGTCCTACTGACCTGAGGGAGCCTCGTGTGGGCACGTACAGACACAATGTAGACCATTTACCATGCAACTATGTTGCCAAAGCAGGTTAGCATGCAGCAAAGTGTGACTTTGGAGCCAAAGAGTAAATAAATGAAAATACAAGAAAGTATACTACAGTGACAATGTAAAACAGGCAAAAAAATTTAGACATGCATTTATAGATTGTCACGCCCATGCCTAATTCACACCCCGACTCTCACGACCCGCTGTTTCCACTCTCCAGAGTGTTAATGATTATCACCTGCACCTTGTTTCCCTGCACTGATTAGATCCCCTATTTAACCTCCTACTTTACTCCGTCAATTTTTCTAGCCTCATTGGAGCTGTGAGTTGTCTGATCTACTCTGTATGTCATCTCCTTGCTGTCCGGAAGGGCGCTGCAATGGGCCGAAGGGTAGTGGAGGCAGTCTGGACCTGTGGTCTCCACATACACCAATTTGACCGCCCACTTCAGAGAGGTTTTCAGCCGGCCAGAGGGAGAGTCCACCAACAGGAAAAAGCTGCATCGTCTTCGCCACGGAAAGATTCAAGAATACGCACTGAAGTTCCGAACCCTCACTGGGCTCAGTGGGTGGAAGGAAGCGGACTCGGATACCCATTTCTGTCCGGGCTTGAAGCCATCATTCCGGCTGCAGCTTGCTCCCTACGATAACTCCCTGGGGCTGTTAAAGGTGATTAAGCTAGCCATCCGTGTCGATCATTGGCGGAGAGGATGCTTGGCTGAGCTGCAAGGGCCTGCCTTTTCTGCGGAGGTGCAGGAAAGGAAGGCACTTGCAGCTGGGCCAAGCATCCACATGCTCTTTCTGTTAACACCATCCAGTGGACCGCAAAGGATCAAGAGAAGCCTTGTCATCGGCCCGCTGGGAAGATCCTCCCTCAGCCTGTCCTTTGCTCCCTTAAGTCACTCAAGGTAATGGACTTCGTCACTGATCTGCCCGCTTCAAGAGTCCCTTCTCGCAGCATCGGAAGCCGGCTTCACCAACACGCCAAAAGGCCCCAGTGGTGGAAGTGCACTGCGCCGAGCCACCCCGCTACATGGTGTGGCTCCCCACCCGTGACCTCCAACTTCCTTTATCGTGCAAAAAGCTAAGTCCCCATTTTGTTGGTCCCTTCACCATAACAGCTCAAATTAATCCGGTCTTTTTAGCACTTCCTCCTTTCTGTAAAATTCACCCAGCTTTCCCTGTCTCGTTGTTGAACCCATGTTGTTCATCCCTGGTCTCCCTTTCCACAGTGTTGGGCAAGGCAGCCAGGACGCTCATCAGCGCCGTGGGAGGCGCGAGTGCCTGGTCGACTGGGGAGACCATGCTCGGGAGGTATGCTAGTGGGTCCCCTGGCATGATGTCCAGGACCCCATGTCAATGAGGAACTTCCATCTCCAGCACCCCAGTCGACCAGCGCCACGCATTCGAGGTTGTCTGTGGCGTCAACTGACCCTGGGCCCCAGATCGGCACGTGAAGGAGGGAGGTTAACTGTCACACCTGATTCACGCCCCGACTCTCATGCCCACTGTTTCCATTCTCCAGGGTGTTAATGATTATCACCTGCACCTTGTTTTCCTGCACTGATTAAATCCCCTGATTAGATCACATTTTTCACGTACCCTTTATTCGGCTTTGTACATGTGTGAAATGGTTCGCATTCGCACAGTCGTCGTAATATTGTACACATAGCCTGCTTTCAAATGAGAGATAATCACCCCCCTTTTTACTTTTGTGGGAGCAGAAAAGCATGTTCAAAACTAATTTCGGTCAACACACCATTGTGTTATTGTTGAAAACAGCATAGGCAAGTTGATGATTATTTTGTACAAAATAATGGCAAAACGGTCAACAGGTGTTCCCTGTCATTTTTCTACATAGTCTGCAGGTTAGACTCTATACTGTACAGGGCAGAGGCCCAACATAAAATGTGAAGGGATACCCACACAATGTTATAATAACACAGACTGCCTTTTCTCATGTACTGTAGGCTAACTGTAACTGTAAATAGTTGTGATGATACATGCAGCATTCTGTGTGACTGTGGACACTGTAAGCGTGCTACATAAATAAAACTTTGCAGAAGTGACTGCCTCTGTTGCAAGCTCTTGTCAGCTTCACTGTTTGCATGGCTGCTATTTTTCTTATCAATGTGTCTGCTTTCACCCAAAAGCACACCCAGAGGCAAGATGAAAAGTTAAAGGCTTTTATTTAGTACAAGAGGGAAAGCAGAGGAAACCAGGGACCTGGGAGGTGAGGAAGGAATCCGTGTAGATGGAGTGGAAGCGCAGGACGAGCAATACCGGAAGAGAGTGAGTCCAAGTAGCAGAGAAGGTGCAAGAGCGCTGGGGCACGCCCTAGCTCTGAGAAATAAACAAAAAGAGACTCTACGCAATAAGCCATAGGCAAAACTAACGCACTAGTGAACGCAATTACCACAGTACCTCCCCCTCAATGGACGCCTCCTGGCGTTCTTCCAGGCTTATCCGGGTGCTCCAAATAAAAATCACGCAATAACCAGTCGTCCAGAATGAGTTTTCGTGAGATTTAGGAGCACTCCTCCGGGCCATATCCCTCCAAGTCTACTAGATATTGAAAACCCCGTCCTCGGGGCCTGACATTCAATATCCTAAACATTGTGAAGGCAGGGTGGCCGTCGATGATCTGGGGGGGTGGAGGGGGTACCGTCGGAGGGCTGAGGTCACTGGAGGACACTGGTTTAAAAAGAGATACATGGAACGAGGGATCGATGTTGAGAGAGTCCGGGAGCTTCAGTTTGACAGCGGTGTGTTTGATGACTTTATTAATGGGGAATGGCCCAATAAAGCGGGGCGAGAGTAACTCAGTTTGGAGTGGGAGACTACGAAAGAAAAGCCACACCATTTGTCCCGGCTTGTACTCCGGAGCGAAGGAGCGAATAAGGTCAGCCAACTGCTTGTTCCTCTCAGCCAATCGATTGAGGGCTGCCTGGACGTTCCTCCACACTTCACACACTGGCCTCACGTATTCTTTAACCGATGGACCCCCACCTCCTGTTCTTGATCGGGAAAGAGAGGGGGTTAAAACCCGTAACACACCATGAATGGTGACATACCTGTGGCCAAACTGGTGTGGGCATTGTGGGCGTATTCAATCCATGGGAGGTGAGAAGTCCAAGACACAGGGTGGATGGCAGCAACACAACGGAGGGCGGTCTCCAGGTCCTGATTGGCCCACTCTGTTTGGCCGTTGGTCTGCGGGTGGTATCCTGAGAAGAGGCTGGCCGTCGTGCCTACCGCCTTACAGAATTCCTTCCACACCAGAGACAAGAACTGGGGGCCTCTGTCGGAAACAATATCACTAGGAATGCCATGTAGCTTGAACATGTGGCGAACAAGGAGATTAGCAGTCTCAAGAGCAGAAGGCAGTTTAGGAAGAGCCACATAATGCATGGACTTGAAGAAACGATCAATGATAGTGAGAATGACAGTATTACCTTCGGAGGGTAAACCCGTAATGAAATCTACGGCGATGTGGGACCAGGGGCGACCGGGGATAGGTAAGGGGCACAACAGCCCAGTGGGGGGTTAATGGGAGGCCTTGCCCCTGGCGCAGACAGAGCAGGCCAAGACGAACTCCCGAACATCCTTGGCCATGCTAGGCCACCAGAAGTGCTGTTTGAGGAAAAGGAAGGTGCGAGTTATTCCAGGATGACAGGACAGCTTGGAGGAGTGCCCCCACTGGACGATTGGGAGGTCCAGTCTTGGGGTCGGGTTTGTCCTCCTGTGCCTTCGCATGATTTGCTCAATTTTCCATGAGGCTGCTCCAACAAGGAAGAAAGGGGGAATGATTAAGTCTGGTTCCTTGGAACTATTGGGGGGGGGGGGGGGATAAAGGCGAGAGAGAGCATCAGGTTTGTTGTTGCGGGTACCTGGGCAGTAAGAAAGGGTGTAGTTGAAGCGGCTAAGGAAGAGGGACCAACGGGCCTGGCGAGGGTTAAGGCGTTTAGCTGACTGTAGGTAAGCCAGGTTTTTGTGGTCAATCCAAATGTAAAGGGGATCTCGGAACCCTCCAGCCAGTGCTTCCACTCTTGGAGAGCCCAAACAATGGCCAGCAACTTCTGTTTCCGACGTCATAATTTCTTTCAGCTGGGGAGAGACGGCGAGAGAAGAAGGCACACGGGTGGACCTTATTGGTCTCCGGGTTGTGTTGGGAGAGGACAACCCCAGCCCCCTTATCGGAGGCGTCCAACTCCACAATGAACTGGAGGGCAGAGTCTGGGTGTTTGAGGAAGGGTGAAGAGAGACTTGAGCTGTAAGAAAACGATAGATGCCTCTAGTGTCCACTGGAAGCGGGAACAGGTTGAGGTGAGACCTGTGAGGGGGCTGGCTACCTTGCTGTAGTCCCTGATGAGGCAGCGATGAAAGTTGGCAAAACCGAGGAAGCGTTGCAGTTCCTTATGAGTGGTGGGTGTGGGCCAATCAGTGATGGCTTGAATCTTGGAAGGGTCTGGTTGGAGTTGTCCCTTGGCAATTAGGTATACCAGAAAGTTGACTGAGCATGAGTGAAACTCGCATTTCTCGAGGTTGACAAACAGACGATTCTCCAGAAGGCATTGAAGGATCAGACGATCATGTTGTTGATGTTCCTTGAGAGAGCGCGAGAAGATGAGGATGTTGTCGAGATAAACAAAGATGAATCGGTTGAGCATGTCTCTCAGGACGTCGTTCATAAGGGTTTGGAATACAGCTGGGGCATTTGTGAGACCAAATGGCATCACCAGATACTCGAAGAGACCAAGGGGGATGTTGAAGGCAGTCTTCCATTCATCCCCCTCTCTGATGCAGATGAGGTGGTAGGCGTTATGAAGGTCTACTTTGGTAAAGATCTCCATATGATGGGCTCAAAGGAGGGGTCGATGAGAGGGAGAGGTGACTTATTTTTTACCGTGATGGCGTTTAGCCCTCTAAAATCGATGCAAGGATGAAGAGATGAGTCCTTCTTCTTCACAAAGAAAAAGCCAGCCCCCAGGGATGAGGAAGAAGGTCAAATGAGCCCAGTGGCTAGGGAATACTTAATATACGCCTCTATGGCTTCCTTCTGTGGATGGGACAGATTGTACAAGCGGCTAGAGGGTAAGTTTCGTGGATCACCGGGAAATAATGTGGCCATCCAGAGCATAAACCTTCTTGGGAGAAGCAAGAGGCTCAAGGGGTAATTGGAGATGTCTACTCAGTCCCTCATGGATGAAATTATCCTCGGCTCCCGAGTCGATCAGCACGCGAATGGGGGAAGTGTTGTATTCCCAGAGAAAACTAGTGGGAACAGACATGTGAGGAGGAGAGCTCAGGGGGAAGAGCTCTGGTTCACCATCGTGCTCTCCGACCATAATGAGTCTTTATGGCAATGAAGTGTCCAGGAAGACCACAATATATACACAATTTGTTGGTCACTCTTCTCTGACACTCTTGGGGGTCCAGTCGAGCTCTGCCTAGTAGCCTGGGTTCTTCCCGCACTGCAGGGGGGGTTATCGAGACTGTGGGATCAGGACAAGAAGAATGAGCTTGCACCCCCCCCTAGAAGGGGGTGGACCAGAGGGGACAGCCAACTTGCAGGGCCTACCCACTTGCTCTCGGACTCTCTCTCTCAGCCAGTTGTCGACCCTGATGGCTAGGGAAATTAGTTCCTCGAGGGAGGAGGGCTCATCCCTGGAAGCTAATTTATTTTTCATCCGTTCGGAAAGTCCCTTCATGAAAATACCCAACAATGCGGATTCGTCCCACACCCACACACATTAGCCAAGGAGCAGAACTGGGATCCCTGGGTTAGTGCCAAAATCCGCCTAGTAGCCTCCCAACCCTTAACAGGATGGTCTTGGGGGGTTGGGGGCAAAGGGCTCCTTGTGAGGGGTTGAGAGAGGCAGGAAAGTAGGTTTAGGGGGGGTTACTTATAGGTGGGTTAATACTAAAGGGGCTGGGTGGGTGAGTCACCTGGGGAGTTTTAGAAGGCAATGAGGGCAACCTGTGGATGCAGGCTCTGAAGGGATTCCATAATGCCATGTAATATCTTGCCGTGCCGTCAATGAAGATCCCCTGAGTGAAAAGGGCTGCGTTAACAGGATCCGGATCTGCTGGGTCCATGTCTGGCCAGAGTATTCTGTAATGGTTTGAACCCAGACGTGAGGTTAAATCCAAAAGCACACCCGGAGGCAAGATGAAAAGTTAACGGTTTTTATTTAGTAGGAGAGGGGAAGCAGAGGGAACCAGGGACCTGAGAGGTGAGGGAGAATTCCGTGTAGATGGGGCGGAAGCGCTGGACAAGCAATCCCGGAAGAGGGTCTGTCTGTGTATCAGAGGAGGGGGGAAACCGCTGGACAAGCAATCCCGGAAGAGAGTGTGTCCAAACACAAAACCGATGCACACACGTAGTACTATAGCGAACTGGCCGAAATACCGCATAACCTGCGAGAATACTCTGGTGCCAGAAAAGCCTCCCAACAGTGCTTAAATGCCGGTGGTGATTGCCAGAGATCCGGAACCGGTGTGCAGGTGAAGGTGGAGCCCCAAGCCGCCAGAAGTCACCCCATCCCGTGAATAAACAAAAAGAGGCTCCATGCAAAAAAAAAAAAGGCAAAACTAACGCACTGTAATCACCACAAATAGATGGAAAATGTAAAAGCAGGCTTACTGGGCATGGTGTGGTGGAAATGTGGGTGTGAACAGATGACTACACTTGGTACCGAGGTGGATAAATAGCTCACTCACAGCACATAATAGTTTCAAGAACTTTTTGCTGTACAACCATCAACTAAGAAAGGAAGATGCCGAAATACTACAGCACTCAGCAGGCTTTGGACATGATCCTGAACCAGGTCAACCCTTGCGATTCAGATGGAAAAAACATAGACCTTTATCTGAGTTCAGACTCTGAAATTTCTTCTGGTAATATTTCCCAAATACTATTTTTATTTTCTGATTATGGCAGTTACATTTTAGAAAAAGTGTGAAATGAAATGAAAACAATCCTAAATCAATACATAGGAGGCATACTTGAAATGTTTTGGAATTATAATTCAAATCTGTGTAAATTTCTAACCTCGATTTAGTTTTTCATTGCTCACATCAAATGGATATCTTATTGCTCACATCTCAAAAATATGATCACCCTACAGATGGTGAGACTTCACCGCCACCAGAAAAGAGAGGTCATCTAGAGACACACTGGGCTGACAGAGAAGGTAAAAGATGGCACAGTGTGACATGAAGAACAGGTCAGGAGGCCTCTCCATCACAGCCCAATAGAACCGTATACTGCAGATGGAATGCCAACAGTTTTGGTCAGAAGAACAATGTCAAGTCACTTACAGAGCTTCCTTTGTTTTGTCACTCTTGACATGTTTCGAACTGTTCAGGAGTGGACTGTTCAGCATGGACACCAGACGCAGCATGACAGTTGGGTTATGGCTCTCCCTGAACTAATGGCGTTCATTGCCATCCTCCTCTTGAGGGGGGTATTCAAACTTCCATCACTGCGTGATGAATGGTTGGCAAAACTGGGACACCCACTGATCATCAGCATTTTGGCCTGAAACCGCTTCCAAGACATCATGAGACACCTACGATTTGATGACATGGACACCCGCAGTACACGAGTTGAGAATGACAGGTTTGCTGCGTCTCTGATGTTTGGGGTCATTTTTTGCCAACTGCATCACATCCTACAACCCAGGCAGATCCATCACCATTGTTGAGCAACTTTTCCCAACCAAGACTCGCTGCCATTTCCTGCAGTACATTGCAACGGAACCCGTAAGTTTGGCATCAAGTTCTGGGTGGCATGTGACTTGAAATCCAAGTATGTTTGCAATGTCGTCCCATATCTTGGCAAGGATCTGAAAATGTGGTGATGATGCTAATGGAACCGTTCATGGACAAAGGAAGAACTGTTACCACTGACAACTTCTTCACATCATTAGCACATGCTCGACAACTGCTCAGCCAGAAGACCACCATCCTCAGCACAGTCAATAAGATTTGCCGGGAGCTTTCAGAATCAGCCAAACAGACTTCAGACTGCAACGAATTCAGCACTCAGGTATGTTGCAGACTTTTTGTTTTATGTACTGTCATCATGGTGTGCATAAAAGTGCAATAATAACATTTTATCTCATCTAACTCATCAGGTGTTTTCAACCTCTGGTGCCACAATGACAGTTTATTCGCCCAAACAGAGGAAGACCGTCTCCATTTTCAGCAGCATGCACGGCATGGTTGAGACCGGGGATACCCGTGAAAAAAAGCCAAACACAGTCACCGACTACAACACCATTAAGTGCAGTGTGGATATGATGGACTAGATGGTGCGAGAGTACACTGTGCGCTCAGGAACACGGCGATGGCCAGTCGCTGTGTTTTACAACATGATTGACATGGCAGCACTAAATGCACATGTGCTTTATCAGGTGCAGGAGAGATGGGTGGACTTCCTGGTGGAGCTTGCAAGCGAGCTTGCTTAGACGCATGTGGGAGCCAAGAAGTCGAATAAGGACAAACTTCTACCGCAACAACCTCCCACACCTGTCCAAGGAAAAAGGGCAATGTGTCAGGTGAACTGTCAATGCAGGAACAATCACGGCACTGTACACTGTGTTGACTGGTACAAGTACACATGTGGCAAATGCAGAAAGGAGATGCCATGGCAGTGCCAAGCATGTTCAAGTGCTGAAGTGCTGAAACGCAGGTCAAACACAAAAAGTAGCACATGCCACCATCTCTGCACATGAGATTTATGTAGCCTAAATGCATCAGGTATATAAAACAGATATTCTTTTTCACTTTATCCACAAGCTGCACAGATTTGTGTGTATGTATATTTTCTTGCAGTAATTTTTAAGAAAAAAAGTTTTGTTTGAATCTTGTGCATCAGCAATAAATCTCAGCAAGAAATAAAAAATAAACTGTGCCGACCTCTCACTAAGAAAACAAGGGAAAATACCTTTCCGTTGTTATCACAAAATATAATTACCCATTGTAGTCAAAACAAAGTTTTGCTTGCAATCCCTCAGGAAAACAATGATGTGACAAAATTGTCATTGTATACTAGTTCTAAACCATCCACCTCTCTTGTTACATTATAACACACTTCATTCATTCATTCAGGTAAAGGCAAAGCAACATTAGTTCCCTTTCAGTTTCGTGTGAGTAATTGCCTCATTTACAGAACAATGGTAGCTGTTCACACCTCAGTTAGGATATTAGTTCAAAACTAATCCAGCCATGTGGCTGCCCTTTGGGCATGGAAGGTAGGAAAGCCAAATGGCTGGGCTTTGGAACTTCTAGTGTTAACCTCCTACTTCACGCCATCAATTGTCTAGCCTCATTGGAGATGTGAGTTGTCTAAGCAACCCCATTGAAGCAGCGCAGGTCAGATTCCCTCTCCTGTCTTCAGCTATCTCGTCTCCTCATCTCCTGCAGCCTTCAATCTTCCTCCCGATGTTTTCCCAGCTTCCTAGTTCTGTGTATCTACTTCATGTTTGTTTTTATTTGTCCATCGTGGCTTGTTTTATTTTCCTTAAGTGTACTTTATTTAATGTGGCTCCCGAAGCCTGTTTGTATATCAGTTGTAAGTAAATATTTATGTTCTACCCTCTAAAAGCCTTGTCTCTGGGAGTCTGATCATAACAGAGATGTACAAAATTGTGTTTTAAAAACTTGATTATAGATTACTGTTTTTCGACATTCAAGTTGACATTGCATGGATGCCTTGCAGTTTTAAATAAATATATATTGTTCTTGCTCCAAGGATTAAGAAGTGTGGCTTATATTGTTTATACTTTTACTACTGACAGGAAATTTTAAAATATATATATAGTGTAGACAAAGTTGATGTCTGTGATACTCACAAAAATTTGCCTTTTTTAAGGTTTAAAACCTTAACAATATCACTTCAATATATTTATTACAATATAACATTAATATTCAGGTGGCATCTAATGGCATCATTTAGATCTTGTTTTATTTAACTTAAAAATTTAGACTATATGTCCCAATTGGTGGTTCAATTGGCAAAGCCATACATATACAGAACCACATGGTCGATTTATTAGGTGTTTCCCCTAACCCGACAGACCTGGCACCATTGTGTGATGAATGGATTAAGCTAGTTAAACGAACACAGATAGACTGGAAAGCACCCAGCATTGATTATTTTAAGATGGTGCTCCCCAGAGTGCGACACAGCGCTGTTCTCAGAGTTAGGTTTAATCTAATTTTGTATTACTGGTCTCGCTTCTGTCTTTTAATGTGCAATATGTCAGAGCTCACATAAAGTATAATCGGGCAACTCTGCTACATCTTGGTGGGATGGGTCATAAAGGACATTTTGATATCAAACTGCTCAATTCTTTCCTGGAACCACAGATCCATGCTGGGACAATGGGAAGCCAAAACGCAGTCGCAGGCTTGCCTGGCACACGTAGAGCGCCGAGGAAGTGAAGCAGGCAAGGAGTTGTCGAGCAAAGGTTCTGCCGCCAAGAGCAGGCTATCCCTCCTGATCATACTCCACAACAATGTACAGTTTCTTGGGAATAAAATGGATGACCTTCTCTGTCATATTGCCACACAAAGGCACATCCAGGATTGTTCTGTGCTGTGTTTTTGAGAAACGTGGCTTAGAGACGGAACCCCCGACGATGCAGCAACACCTGCTGACGGTTCATCGTTTAGGGCCGACCACAATGCTACAGAGTGTGGTAAGGCACGCGGTGGGGGAACATCCATTTTTGTCAGACACACTCTGAGAGCACCAATAACACGGTAATATTGCAGTCGTGCTTGGAGAATGTGGCGTATATAACATTAAAGTGCAGACCATTTTATTTACCAACAGAATTGCAGTGGGTTATCCTGACCACGGTATATCTGAAAGAACTTTACAACATGATCATCGGACTTTAATTACTGCAACCTACGAAAGAGCATGCTTAAACTGTATCAGTTTGTTAACTTCCCCACTAAGAGAAACGACACCTTGGACCACTGCTACAGTAACATTAAAAATGCTTATTCTGCTGTCAAATCCTTCATCTTCATCTTCATCTTCTTCCGCTTGTTCCAGGTTCGGGTCGCGGGGGCAGCAGCCTAAGCAGTGACTTTCAGTTGTACCTTTCCTCAGCCACTTCCTCCAGCTCTTCCGGGGGGATGCCAAGGCATTCCCAGACCAGCCGAGAGATGTAGTCCC